>PVKP010012934.1:0-56901 GCA_004027715.1 Plecturocebus donacophilus
AAAAAAGATATGCTGTTTTCCTTTATTATTCCTATTATCCTTTATCCTTATAACAATACTGTCCCATAAGTACTATGTTCATCTTAAACACAGAAAAATCAAAGGCTCACAGCAGGTCCAGGATTCAAGGTAAGACCTGTCTAGTTACAAAAACCCATGCCCACTACACTACCTTTTTCCTGCAAAGGAGCAATTACATCATAGAAACATTTGATTTGCTTTCAGAAGGGTTAAACTCTGGCCAAAGAACAGATTGTTTCTCTACAACATTCACAACTCCCAGAGGTATAGTCTATTCAAGAATTTTAATTTAGTCTTGCATATATTTTGACAAGTGAAAAGAATGTTATACAGATATCAAGACAATGTTATTCATCTTAACCCTGTATGCCAATTACATGCCCCAAATAACCAATGTTAATATTTTGGTGTTTGATATTCATTCCTTTTACAAAATTACAAACATATAGATACATATATACGGGGTTAATTTATTTTAATCAAAATAGAAACAAGCTGCATATATTGCACAAGTCATTTTTTCTACTTAATATTATAGACATATTTAAAATCATTAGAACACAAAAACTGCAAACCAATGTTGCACATGGACAAAGATGTAAAAATTCTAAGTAAAAATCTAGCCAATCGTATCCAACAATAAATAAAAAGCAAAATACATTATGAGCAAATAAGGTTTATCCCAGTAAGATTATTTTAAGATCAGAAAATCTATTAATATAATTTATCATACTAAGAAATTAAAAATGAAAAACCACATAATCCTCTCAGTAGACACAGAAAAAGTATTTCAGAAACTCCAACATTGATTTCTGATATATAAACACACACACACACACACACACACACACACACACACAACTTCTGGCAGTCTATAAATGGCAAGGAACTTCTTCAACCTGATAAAAGGAATTTATGAAAAACCTACAGCTAACATAATACTTTATGGTGAAAGAGTGAACGTTTTCTCCCTAAGATTGAGAACAAGAATATCTTCTTTCCCCTTTTGTGTCCAACACTTTACTAGAGGCTATAGCCAGTGCAATAAAGCAAGGAAAGGAAATAAAAGGCATTTAGAATAGAAACAGAAGATGTAAAACTTTTATTATTTCTCAGATGGCATGGTTATCTATGTCAGGGGAAAATATGGCAGTTTTGTTATTAAGTTTTGTAAGAACACAGTCACACCTATTCACTTGTATATTATCTACAGCAGATTTCACCCTATTAATTACTCAATTACAATGGGCAGTTGAGAAATTGCCACTGAGACCCACAAGCTTAAATTATGTACTATCTGGCCTTTTAAGAAAGTTTGTTGACTCCTGTTCTATGTAGAAAATCCAATAAAATCTACAATAAAACTACTAGGATTAATAAGCAAGTACACAATACAGCATATAAGATCAATATATAAAAATCTATTATATCTCTTTCTGCTTGTAACTTGAAATCAGAAATAGAAATTTTATTTTTTAACTTTTATTTTAGGTTCAGGGATACATGTGCAGGTGTTTTATATATATGCAAACTGCACATGATGGGGCTTGCTATATGGATAATTGCATCACCCGAGTAATAAGCACAGTACACAGTGGTATTTTCAGGAACAAAAATGTTAACAAAGCATTTATGACAGCAACAAAATATATAAAATACCCAGGAGTAAATCTGACTGGAGATGTAGATGACCAATATAGAAACTACAAAAAATGTGTTGAGAGAAATTTTTAAATCTACCCTATTGATGGATAGCACTTTTAAAATGTCCATTCTCCTTGTATTGATCTGTATCTACATATTCAATGCAATCTCAACCAAAATCCCACCATACATGTTTGTCAAAATGGACAAAGTGATTCTAAAATTTACATGGAACATTGAAGGACCTAGAATAGCCAAAACAAATCTGAAAATGAGCAATAAATTTAGAAGACTAACAGTACCTACTTTCAAGACACAATAAATCTCCAGTAATCAACACAGTGTTGTACTGGTATAAAGACAGGTGAGTAGATCAGTGAAACAGAATATATGACCAAGAAATATACCCTCACATATATGGACAAATTACTAAGATGCAAAGACAATTAAGTGGAAAAAGGAAATTTTTTCAACAAAATGACACTAAAACAATTGGACTTCCACATGAAAAAAAATCAACTTCAATTCAAAATGGATGATAGACATAAAACTAAAACCCAAAACTATAAAACGTATAGAAAGAAACACGGAGGAAAACTTTTGTGACTTTAGGTTAAGTAAAAACATCTTAGACACCCCATCACAAGCACAATCTATAAAAGAAACAACTTGTAATTTGCATTGCTTCAAAGTTAAAATCTCGGTTCCACAGAAGACACTGTTAGGAGGATGAAAACATAAGGCACAGACTGGGAAAAAATACGTACAAATTGTGTATCTGAAAAAGGTCTTATATTCAGAATCTATGAAGAGTTCCAAAAACTTAGTAAGACAACAAAACACCAACTAAAAAGAGAGTAAAATATGTGAATAAACACCTGGACCAAAAAGACATGTGAATGGCAAATAAGCATAAAAAGACTCAAAATTATTAGTCATTATGGAAATAAGAATTAAAACCATAATGAGGTACCATGATATGCTATTGGAAAGGTTAAAATTAAAAAGGCTGACCAAACCAAGTACTGATGAACATGTGGAAAAACTCAAACTCTCCAACACTGCTGGGCAGGAATATAAAGTGATGCAATCACTCTGACAAGGTTAAGAGATTTCTTAAAAATTTGAGATGATCATGTGATCCAGTAATTCCACCCAAGGTATTTACTCAAGAGAAATGAAAGCATACATCCATATAAAGATTTACACACAAATGTTCATAGCAGCTTAATCTGTAATAGACAAACTGGAAACAATCCAAATACCTATCAAATGGTGAATAAACAAAATACGATACATCCATACCATGAGATACTGCTCAGCAATAAAAATAGTGAGCTATTGCTATATGCTACAACATGAAAGGGCCTCAAAAAATTGTGCTAGTGAATGAAATATATAATTCGCTATTATGCTACTAATGAAGTCAGACTCCTCACGCCACAAAAATAATACATACTACATGATTATATTCATGTATAATTCTAGATAAAACAAACTAAGTGCCAGATAACATTTTACTGGTTCTCAGAATGGGGAGATACATGGAAGAGGAGAGTGATTATAAGGAAGGGCCACAAGGAAATTTTGCAGGGAGGTAATGTATGTTCACTTTCTTAGTTGCGGTGCTGGTTTTACGGGTATATGCACAAGTCAAGATTATCAAATCACACATTCTAAGCACAGAGAGGATACTGTATATTAATTGTACCTCAATAAGATGTTTTTAAAGAGGTATATTTGTCTAATTTTGTTGTCTAATTACTTTATGTATATATATACATAAATTTTATAAAACATAAAGCAAGCATACTTAACATTTTTAGGGTTTTCGGTTTGCTTCTTGTTTCTAACTCTCCCATTAATCAAGTAACATGTATTAATAAACTGTTCAATAACAATTCTAACAGTGGCCCTCTGAAAATACAGCTCAGGTCCCTAGAACAATCAATACAGTGACATCAATATCATGATGGGTGTGATATATTAGCATGAAATTAGTGGTGATCCTTGTCAATCCTATGCAGACAATGCTAATCAACTACTGCACCTTTCCTCTCTGAGCCTGGATAAGATTCCAGTTCCAATAGCCTGTAGCTAATACAAAAGGTGAACCCGCTCTGCCATCCAGGGATCTTGTTGATGATGCTAATGATGCTGACTGAAGTAGTCAAGTATGATTTTATCTTCACCTCTTTGCCAGGCTGTCTCTGTGCCATCTTGCTGCTTTGCTTAAATCAAGAAAAATGGGCTTTGTACTGTTGCCTGCATCTATAGTCTTGCATTTAAGTAAAGCTTTCCTTTAAGAGCCAATTCAGAACTCATACATTCCAGGAAGGCTCCTATTGACTAAGCTCAGGTTATAATAAACTTGACTTTTTCTGAATCCTTTCATTACTAGAGTCTGTGCTAGACAATACCACATTTAGGTATCTGCTGCCAGAATTATTCTATGAGCTTTACTTTTCTCACCTGTAAATTGATACTTATATTGCAGAGTTGTCGTCAGGACTAGAGATGATGTAAGGTTACCCCTGGGATGTAAACTCCACAAATTCAGACATTTTGTCTAGTTTGTATAACCCTAGTACCTAAAATAGTGCCAGACACATAGTAAGCATTCAACAAATAGCTATAAATAAATGAATAAGTAGCCTTTCACATATCATGGCACATTAAGTTGGATCCACATACACACTTAATACCCTACAACAACTGAGCTACTTAAAGACAGTCACCCTAGATGCTCTTTTTGTCCCTTGGAATTATATTTTGCTCAGGGTTTCTATAGTTAGAAGTCAAGGCAAATATCATAGGCAGAGCCGGACTAGAATGAAACAAATGAATCATAATCCTGGAATGTAAATTTTAAGGATATGCCAGGAAAACTCCACATATGAGAGAAATAATATTCCATGCAATACTTTTTAAAATAAAAACAATGCAAGGAATGCATGATGAATAAGACGTCAGTTTTAAACAAAGGTAAAATCAGTAACAGTGCAGGACTGAGCCATATCAATGCGTGAGGCAAAATGAAAAATCAAACATGGCTCCTATCTTTACTTAAAATAGTTTTTACTTAAAAAATTACATAAAAATATTATTTATCCTTATGACTGAGGTTTCTAGCACTCCCTTCAATTCTATGCCAGAGGTGAGTGCCTCCCTCATGTCACCCCAATCCTGGCCCTGCACAGCTGTCAAAACAGTCTTTGAAGAATCCCTTAAACTATTCACAAATTATAACATTCTACTCTCACTAAACTCAATACCACCAGTTTGCCTTTAGTGTTGGAATGGTGCTGCATTTCTCCAGGTGAGCCCTGGATGAAGAAGATGGCTTCCACTTAAGGAGCCAGGCTGTATACAAATGGTGTGTCTTTACATAGCAGACTCACACTTGGCTCAGTGAGGTGCTGATGCCATGGGAGGCTCCTAGGAACCGAGAACAGTGGAACCACGTCTCCCAACTCATCCTGGCTCCAGGCACATCCTCCAAGGCAAGAGAGTCAACCACACAATTTTATTTGTCTACATTCACTCCTGTTTGTGCTCTCTCTTTGTCTCTCTTACACACTCTCTTACACACAACTTGTGTAACTTGAATGAATAAATAATGTGATTCTACTGGAAATGCAACACTGCCCGCCCCTTGGCTTTCTACCAAGCATGCCTGCTTGTTGAGCGACTTACGGGTTCTGCCTCCATCTTCAGGAGCCTCAGCTCCCACAAATCCCTAGTGATTTCCTCCAGCCGCCAAGACAAAGGCGACTCTGGCAGCCAGGCTATGTATTCCTTTTGCTTTCCCTAAGCACCCATACCATGTTGCTTCCCATAAATTCACAGTTTTATCCTGAAATGAAATCGCACCCTTTCTGCCAGGAATCACACACAGAAACATGGTTCTGTTTTGTTTCTGGACATACTGTATTTGATAAAATTAGAAAGAAATCACCCTACCAACATTTGCACACAAGAAGAAAGGGAAAAAAAAGAAGAGAGTGAAAAATCAACCAGCTAAGAGATCCAGTATAGAGACGATATCAGAAAACATTTTTTGCAGGTTCCAAATCTTGACGTATAAACTATCCTCTTCTATTCTTCTTTGTTCCCACTTGTGACATCTAGCCAATTACCAAAATAAGAGTTGGATGCCAACTCCAGTAAACATATTTAACCCTACAAGGAGAGACAGTCATGGAGGGGAATGAAATCTTCCTGAGTCCAAGTCTTTCAATGAGAATAGATATTCTGGCCACGTGTGGCAGCTCATGTCTATGATCCTAGCACTCAGGAAGGCCAAGGTGGGTGGATCACTTGAGGTCAGGAGTTTAAGACCAGCCTGGCCATATGGTGAAACCCCATCTCTACTAAAAATACAATAAATTAGCTGGGCTTGGTGGCACATGCCTGTAGTCTCAGCTACTTGGGAGGCTGAGGCACAAGAATCACTTGAGCCTGGGAGGTGAAGGTTGCCATGAGGCAAGATCGAGCCACTGCAATCCAGCCTGGGCAACAGAGTAAGACTCTGTCTCCAGAAAAAAAAGAGACAGAATACGTATTTCCTGCAAGCTCTCCTAAATCAGCTGCATTTTGGGAGGGGGGCAGGGATCACTAATACAAAATATAGACTTGGCACTGAGCCTCCCAAAGCAGAAGGAAGATTGGATAATTATGTTCATATACATATCCATGAGGCAAACGTTCTTGAAGTTGGAATCACATGTTCAGCCCCACACTGTGCAAATCCTGGAGTCAGAACATCTCAGATTCTATCAGCTCATCCCAAGTATTTTCCAGGCAGGGTAACAAAGGCTTAGCAAAGGTAGGTGACTCGCCTTACCAATGTCATGATGGCAGCACGTGCGATCATCTACCCAAGCTTCTGCCAAAAAACTAGTATGTTTTCTGCTTCTCTGTGGTGGGACCATTTGCCTGCAGGACTGGCACGTATTTGGGCCATATATAGTTCCTTTCTGTGGTTAAGTGAAGTGACACCCCATGCCATATTTTTACAAGATATACTACAGTACATAAGTGACTTCCAAAATGCAGCCAGGAGTCCCCACAGTCACACATGTCTGCTCTTAGAACCCCTGAGACAACAGTAATAGGGATAAACATGAATGGAGAATGATCCATAAAAAAACTCCCTCACTGTCCAGGTGCAGTGGCTCACGCCTGTAATCCCAGCACTTTGGGAGGCCAATGCAGGTGGATCACCTGAAGTCAGCAGTTCAAGATCAGTCTGGCCAACATAGTAAAACCCATCTCTCCTAAAAATACAAAAAAGTAGCCAGGCATGGTGGAAGGCACCTGTAATCCCAGCTACTTGGGAGGCTGAGGCAGGAGAATCACCTGAACCTGGGAGGCAGAAGTTGCAGTGAGCCAAGATCGTGCCATTGCACTCTAGGCTGGCCAAAAAGAGTGAAACTGTCCTAAAAACCAAAACAAACAAACAAACAAAAAAGACAAAACAAAACCCTCAATCAGTATCAGGACATTTAAAAAGCCAATGAAACTAGACAAGCTGACTGGCACTTTTTTGTCATTGATTAATATATCTTTTTCTTACTAAAAAATAATGATTTTACTTGATCTTACAAAACTATTAGCTCCCTGAGGGCAAAGACTTTTGCTGCCTCGTTCATTGGTTTATCCCTAGTCCTGGTCTTAACCCAACATTAACTAAACATTTCATGAATAAGTTTTAAAAAGAAAAATGTATCTGTTCATTGAGAAAGTCTTAAAAACGTAGAAAAAAAATTAAAAATAAAGCAAACTCTCCCATCAACTAGCAACACAGAGATAGCAACTGTTAGCACTTTAATATGTTCTTTCCAGAATGTATTCCGTATATGTACATATAAGTTTTCAATTTAATTTGAGATTAGACTATATAAAGAATTTTGTATCCCATTTGGTTTGTCTTTTTTTTCCCTCGTTTTTTTGGCCAAGTAATCTTGCATCTTGCTTTTAATTTTAACCTGTTCTTCAGTTCCCTCTTCTTCAATTCAAGTGCATTGACAGCTATAGGCATCAGAAATGAGCAAATCGATATACAGTGACCCAAAGTCAAACACCAAAAGTTCTTCCTGGAGTCAAACAACTTTGGTAGAATAAAAAGAGTCCTTTCTAAACCAGTTCTTCCTTACTCCTAACACAGGTTATTTTTTTCAATTAACAAGTCACACCACACCAGGACAATTACAGCTGTATTGAACTTTGTGCTATGTTCTGCATAGAAAGTAAATATATCTTTCTACCAAAGCATAAATAAAGAAGTGAAGGACAATAAAAAAAATGTGGCAGATACCGATCTTGGGTTATCATATTACTCAAGCACCTCTGAATGCTAAAGACTGACAAATGGCACCTATAAGAAACACAGATTTTTTGGCAATTGTTTCTCTTACAGTGTGCACATTGGTTTCCACACATTAATGTGTGCATTTCAATTCAGCTGACTTCCCTGGTGATATCTCTGCCTGCATATCTAATAGATATTTGGATTCAAAATATCCAGAGTTAAACAACAATCTTCCCTTACAAATTGGCTCCATCTGCAATCTGTCCCATCTCAGTAAATGATGACTCCAACCTTTCTCTGGGATTAGAGCAAAAGTCATAATATTAATATCATCCTTTTCTCCTGTCTTCCTCTCACACCTCCCATCAAATATCTACACACCCTGTGCCAGCTCCCATCACTGCTCATCTTGATAGCTGCGCAAGCCTCATAACTGATCTTCTGCATCCAAGCTTGACTCCCTACAGTCTGAGAGGCACACTCTATATGCAAAGAGCATCCAGAATCATTCTTTTAAATGTTGAGGTAAAAGCGGGCAGCACAAGGCACTTTTCTGGAACGATGGAGACTATATAACTTGAATGTGAACCTTTGCTAAAGTTCACAGAAATGTACACCAATAAGGGAATTTTATTGTATGGTAAAAAGGGAAAGAAAAATTATTGTTAAAAAAAAAAAAGGCCAATCAGGCCACAAGTTCTCTGCTCAAAAACCTATATTGTAAGTGCTGAGGCTGCTACATGACCCAATTCCCTATTACTGCTTTAACTTCATCTTCTTCTCTTCCTCTGCTCACTTTGTCCCCAGCCACACTGCCCTGGCCCCTTGCTGCTATTCATACAATTTAGGCATGGTCCTCCCTTAGTGACTTGGCACTGGCTGTTCCCTTTACCTGGAATCCCTCCTCACCTGCCATTTGTAAGGTTAATACTCTCTACTCTACCTCTTGCACGAACATCACATTCCTAATTAAGTCCTACTGAAATTTGCTATTCATATTCTGTCAGCATTCCCAATGCCCCTTAACCTTCCTCTATTTTTCCTTTCCACAGGAGTTATCATTTTCAGACATACCATATAACTCACTTACCAATATTCTGTGGTCTTTATCTAACTCTCTGTTACTTGCCTCCAGCTAGAATCTTAAACTCCTTGAGAACAACAAACTTCCTTCCAATCCTCAATATATTCCTAACACTTAGAAAAGTGCCAGGAATACAGTAGATGTTTGATAAATATCTTTTGAAAAAATTAGTGTACACAATTGGAACCCAGTGTAGGCAGACATTGCACTAGCCCCTATGGTCGATTCAACATGTAAAATAACTTATTTTGTTAAATAAATGGATTGGTCTACATAATCCCCAAGTCCCTCTCTTGTGCAGAAATCCATTCAAGTGAGTGTTTTAAACTCGATTACAGCCTGTACTTGAGTGCAAGTGCCCTGAAGGCAAGAATTTTAGGCTGTGTTCCTGCTACCACATCCCCCGCCCTAGAACAGTGCATGGCATAGAGAAGCATGCAACATTTAGTGAATGAGTAAGCTCCCTGCGAACAAGGAATAAAACTCTTGTATGTGTTACATTTCTGATTCTACTTAGCATATAGGAAGAGCACCAGGCACATGGGAGAGGCTCAGCCCTGGTTATGTACTCTACCTAGTCTCCTCATGGTTGGTTCAAAAAATCATAGTTAGCAGCAATATGCACAGGCCTTCCTCAAAATTCCCAGGAGTATTAGCGGAGAGGATGACTTTAAATATGCTACATAAGCGCTTCACTTCGGGTGGCAGCCCTTTGGAATTCCTATTAGGTGCATCACATCAAAGACAGGCTTTCTGATGCTGACATGCCTGATGATTTCGAGTACAAAATTCAGGTCAAATAAGACGCCTGTTGAAAGCAATCTTCTCCAGAGAAATTGCAGGGATTTCCCTTTGCATCCTGGTTACCTCATTTCTCTGTCTTGAACTTTACACCAATGCCACTACGAGCCCAAAGCCCCATGGAAGTCACCTTGGCAGTCACCTACCCCAGTCACCTCTAACTGGCCGTGACTGTTAACATTTTGCTTCAAGGATGTGAGCTTTCCCAAAGATACATACACCTGATCGGTATATGAACACTGACATGAGACAAGATTTCTCCTTCTACAACTTCTAGAATTACAGGTATCATTGTCACACCAGTCTCTCAGCACTGTGCAACACAGATGTAATGTAAACCACATATATAATTTTAAATTACATAATGTTAAAAATAAGTCAAACCAAACAAGTGAAATCCACTTAATAATATGTTTTCTATAACCCAATATACCCAAACGACTGTAATTTCAACATGAAATCAATATAAATAAAAATATTTTACCTCTTATCTCTCATACTTAGTCTTCAAAATGGGGGTCTACTTTACACTGAGCACATATCTCAATGGTTCCAACAGTTGCATATGGCTAGTGACTATTAACCTGGACAGTGTGCGTGCAGATGTCAAGTACCTTCTCTCCCAAGATGTTAATGTTGTTCTTAGATTTACACTATTTAAGGATCTTAGAACTGATTTTGAATGTCTTCTAACCTATGATGACACTACTTTCATTACTCTCAGCACCAAAGCACGCATCTTGCAAGACAGCTGAATGAAGCAGTGTTACAGGGTAACTCTATTCTACTTAGCATAGAGTTACCCTGTCTCTGAGATTTGCAAATAATACATTTGTTTCTCTAATTACTAACTAGAACCCCATTTTGTTGAATTCCAATGACATTCCTAAGATTCTAAGAATGGTGTTTCTTACTGAGAGCAAGGCAAATGTATGCTGACTACAAGGTTTTCTTTTGAAATAGCTCTGCCAACACCACCACCAAAACATAAACTGAGCAGCGATAGAAAGGGGGTTGGAAGCAAGAGAAAGTTCAAGTACATTCACCTTCTCATTATAAACTGCACCCCTCTGGGCCCGCTCTTAGTGTTTCAATAGGTACAACCAAGACGAGGCTGAAGAACAGGGCTCCTTAAGGACTCAAAGGAATGTTTAACCAAGTTTTAAATGAAGAAGAACTAAAGAACACATTCAGGTTAGGTGCTAATTCACCAGGTGAAAGTTGTTTTGAAAATCTATAAGAAAAGCTCTGTCATTTTCTCCCTGAAGATGAGATTGTGGCCGCTACTAGTCTTTCAAAGGTGAAATGGATTACCAGAAGATGAAAGGCAACTCAGTTTGGAGAACCTTCCACAGTGACAGTGGTGTGAAGTTCACAGCAATAAAATAATAACACATCACAGAGCATCCAGATTCTGACATTCTCTACCCCATTTCCATTAGCCAGAGCCTCAAAAATCTACTCTTTTAAAAAAAAATGGCTTAAAGTTAACTTTTTTCCTTTCCATGGAAGGTTGTTATCAAGCATTGCTCAGCCTACAGAATGAGCTCCTCTGGCCTAGGTCTAACAGCTGACTCAGCAGAGACCAGTTGGAACAATGGTTTTCAGGAGGCCAATGCTAGAATTGGTGAGGCTCTGACAGTACCCTGACAAAGTCAGCAATTTCTTTAAGATGGGGTCAGGTTACAGGAACCCAAATGCTACATCTACTGGCCTGGTTTCTTGGAGAAAGAAAAAAATACAGACTACAACATACCCACTATCCTAAAAACAGCCAACACGTGACTGGCAGCAACCTCAGTTGACCTGAATGATAAGCAGTGTTTGGCACAAAGCTGGAAAGCCATTGATTTACTTTGCAATTACTCACAGATTTCGCACTGAAGTGGATGAGAAACCTAGGAACAAGACACAGACCACAGCTCTTTTGGCCTTTGAAAAAGCATGTAAAAGCAGAGGGAAGGAAGCAAGTACATCACATCCCCGAATCTTTATGCCCTCAGCCTCCCTAAAAATAAATTTGAAGTGTGTGGTACAAAGATATCAATGACTACAGCACTAAGATAAACGGAAAATGTAATAAAGGTATAGTTCAACAAACATTTCTAGCTACAGGATAGTGCCTCATAAAACTCTATTTGTGATATTCTTGCCAAATCAAGCATAACAGTACTCATTCTTTATTTACTTTATTCATCCATTCGCCCAGTTCACTCAAGTCTTTCTTGTACCAGGTACTGTGCTAGACACTGGTGCTATGACGGGAAACTGACCCCAACAAAAAGCTGCACTCAAGAACCTTCACATTCACTGTGAGGAAGGCAGACGGGCTGAATACAGTCACCTACATCAGTAACACTTACTGACTTGTATTAAGAACTACCATTCAGTGAATGCCTATCAAGTTTCAGGTTTCTATGTGAGGGACTCATTTAGTCCTAACAACATCAGCAATTAGGCATTAAGACCATTTACAGATGAGGTAACTGAACCTTACAGAGATCAAATAATTTGTCAGGGTCATTCAGACAGTCAAGGACACAGCCAGGATATAAGCCAGATCTGTCCAACTCCTATCATAAGCTTAATGTCTGAAAATAAGATATCATCTTGGTATTCAAAAAATCATGCAAACCAATGGTGAGCAGGATTGACTGACAGCTTGCACAATGCATTAAAATGTATGATTATAAACAACCCAATTTTAAACGTGGATAAAGGATTTGAACAGACACTTCACAAAAGAAAATACACAGATGGCAAATAAGCAGATGAAAACATGTTCAACATCCTTAATCATTTGGAAAATGCAAGTTAAAATCACAATGAAATACCACCACTGCTAGAAAGGCTAAGAAAAAAATGTTTCCATTTTGCTAATAACAAGGGCAGGTGAAGATGCAGAGCTACTAGAACTCTTAGCTGCTGGAGGTGAAAATGAAAAACAGTACAGCCACTTTAGAAAAAGCTTGACAGTTTCTTACAAAGTTAAACATATATGTTCCATACTACACAGAGATCTCACTTCTAGGTTATTTACTAAGCAAAATGAAAACCAATGTTGACACAAAAACCTATCAAATACATATTTAGTTCTCTCCCTGGCCCTCTTAACCTATTCTCTGGCTATCTTTGAAGGCTACTTTGGCGACTGTATTCTTAACTCCCCAAAAATGAGAACAATTCAACTGTCCTTTAACTGGTGAATGACTATACATACTATAGTATTTTCATGCAATGGAATAATAAATAGCAATACAAAGGAACAAAATAATGACACAAGCAAAACCACAGGCCAGGTGTAGTGGCTCACACCTGTAGTCCCAGCACTTTGGGAGGCCGAAGCAGAAGAATCAGTTGAGCCCAGGAGTTCGAGATCAGCCCTGGCAATATAGTGAGACCCTGTCTGTACAAAGAAGTCTTAAAAATTACCAGGGCATGGTGGTGCATGCCTGTACCCCTGGCTACTTGGATGACTGAGGTGAGGGTATTGCTTGAGCCCAGGAGGTCAAGGTTGCAGTGAGCCATGGTCACGCCACTGCACTCCAGCCTGAGCAACAGAAAGACACCCTGTCTTTAAAAAAAAAAAAAAAAAAGAGGCAACAACATGGACAAAGCTTAAATCCATTTTATTAAGTGAGAAAAGCTAAATCTAATACCCTTATACTAGATTATACCATTTACATGATATTCAGAAAAGAGGAAAAATTATTAGGAATAGAAAACAGATATAACTGCCTGGAGGAGGGAGAAATGATTGACTACAAAGGGTCAGTAGAAAATAATTTTAGGAGTACTAATTTTTATGGGTGATAGTACTATTATTCTATAGCTGGAACGAAGAGGTAGTTATATGATTGCACATAACTGCCAAAACTCAGAGCACTGCATACCAAAAAGTAACTTTTATTGCAAGTACATTTTAAAAGTGAACAAAATTCTTCAACAAATTGTGATTTAAACAAGAAAAATTAAACACCTCTTAAAGATACACAAAAATACTAAAATTTTGCCTAGATTAAAGCTGTCCCAAACTATAAGACATATTCTTAATGACAAAATGTTGGAACATGAACAATTCCAAATTGACGAGTAATAGATTTTTTTCAACATCTTCTCACTGGCTGGCAAGCAGAATAATTCGCTCGAACACCTTCATTCTGCATTCTGGAAAATGCAAACAGGGCAAAGGGGAGCTTCTGGTATGGGAGAATGAAGGTTTCTCCTTAGCCTGTAACTGGTCACAAAAGCTGGTGCAGAGAATGTTTGTCTTTACAGGAGCAGCTAAAATTTCCCAAAGGCTTGCTGCTTTCCCATTATGGAAGAGGCACTGTAAGAACAGCCCGGTGAATTGGCCTGGGAGTTCGATCCCTATCTATTGCTGGGCAAGTGCTTTGCTTCTGAGGTTGAGGTTGAAGCTTTTTGATATCTTTCACATTCCTCAGTAAGATATTGCTGCTTTTTTCTTAATGTCATTGGGATACAGATACTCCTCGACTTACTATGGGGTTACACCCCAATAAACCACTGGTTTATTAGGAATGCACCTAACCAACTGAACATCATAGTCTAGGCTGGCCTATCTTAAACACGCTCAGTACACTTACATTAGCCTACAGCTGGGCAAAATCATCTAACATATAGCCTATTTTATGACAGAGTACTGAATATCACATGTAATTTACTGAATACTGTACCGAAAGCAAAAACCAGGACAGTTGTATGGGTACTCAAAGTATGGTTTCTACTGAATGTATATGGCATTTCTTTGCCATTTTATCTTTTTTTTTTTTTTTTGTTAGGCAAGGTTTTGCTCTGTCACCCAGCCTGGAGTGCAATGGTGCGATCTCAGCTCACTGCAACCTCTACTTTCTGGGCTCAAACAATCCTCCCAGCTTTCACCTCTCAAGTAGCTGGGAATACAGTCATGTGCCACCATGCCTGGCTAATTTTTCTGCTTTTTTGTAGAGACAAGGTTTCACCATGTTGCCCAGGCTAGTCTTAAATGCCTGAGCTCAAGCAAGCTACCTGCTTCAACCTCCCAAAGTGCCAGGATTACAGGCATGAACTGCAGCACCCAGCCTACTTTACCATTTTAAAGTTGAGAAATCGAGTTGTAAGTCGACGAGCTGTATTAACCACACCCCTCACTTATTCACATTACAACACAATGAAACTAATAGAAGCACTCTATCAGGGAGTAATTCTACAAAATGTGTGGCAAGCCAGAGAGAAGTTCACCTTCCCAGTGTTGGGGAAGCAATGCATCTCGATCTCAATTCTCCAGTACACATTTGGTTCTTTCCCCAAGTCTCTAGAGCCTATTCTCTGGCTTCCCTTAGAGGCACCTATTCTGAACAGCCCCAAAGTGCTGGCTCATCTGCCTACCAAAGACTCGCTAAAAACCCACATTACAAGCAATTCAAAGCATGAAATGAAAACTGATGCTTTCAACTCCGGTAATGATGAAAACGGGAAGCTGCTAGAAACTCTATGTTCCATTATTTTCCAAATCAGTTTTCAAGGATACAGATAGCAGCATGTTATATGAGATAAGAACCTGCTATAAGGGTAAAGCATTCCTCCCTAAATTTGACCCCGTTAAGGTGGAGCGTTTGCATTTAAAGGCAAGTCTGGTAGGGGTATATTAACAAAAAGAAAAAAATGCTACCTTCAGAATCAACACTGACCAAAGATTACAAACTACTCCCCATCTGTAAAAGACACATTAAAACAATGAGTGACTAGGTCCTTTGGTGTAAATCAAATCACATTTTTCAATATAGGCAACACAGATGAAAGTCTCACCACTCTATTGGTGAGAGAGGCAGTTCAAATTCTATCTCTGTACAGGTTAAGCATCTGTAAAATGAGAGGATTGAACGAAAATAACATCTCAGAGTTCTCTGGCAATATTATGTTCTATAGTTCCAGGACTTAAGAGAGTATGAAGGGCAACATATTGTCTGTCATCCTCTACTAAAATGAGTTCCTAAGAGAAAGAAGTGTTAATTATTGTACCCTTGGTACCTAGCAGAGTGCTTGGCATATACAACATGCTCAATAAATTTTTATTGAACAAATAATGAATGATAGTAGAGGCAAGATAAGCTTGCCTGGCACCATCACTTGACTATCAGGTACTATAATTAAAAAATAAATATTTATACACCTAAATTGCGATTTCACAGTAGACCCTGGGAACACAAAAATGTATGAGACACTGAAGTTATCCTTAAACTTATATTCTAGATAGTGAAACAAGAAATGTTAGCTTAAAAAGAGAATCATCTAGGAAGTAAAGAGTTTTCTAATGTTGCTAGGTTCAGAGCAGGGATAGGTCAGAGTACACAGTTTACAGTATGCAGGGACAGCTTCCTGCAGTATGTGGACAGAAAACTGGGGAGACAGAAAACTCAAATGATCAAATGGTTAAAAATGATTTAAAATGATGGTCATGAGGATTCCTTTCCTTAGAATGGGGCAATGAAGTAAGGTGCTTCTATATTTTTATACATTAACAAGATACTATGAAAACAGGTCCAAACTTAAACAAGCCATTTGAACAGCCATTTAGACCACTCCCAAGCTGATAGATCCCACGCTCTGCTGGAGAGCTCCACTTGCATGTCCATGTGACTTTCGTGTCTACCCAGTCACCCTTCCTAGGATCATGCATGACATCTTGGACCTCTTCCTCTCCCTTGCACTTCCTGCTCCAGTACTCACCAAGTCCTTTCTCTCCCTGAATATTTATTTTTGGGTATTTCCCCTGTCTTCTCTGCCTTAACTTGGAATTTCACTTTGACCATAGCTTCCTAGTTGGCCTCCTTGCATTAACTTCATTCCCTAAATCAGGGGTTGGGAAGCTTTTTCTGTAAAGGGTCAGAAAGTAAATAGAAAATAGGCTTTGGAGGCTGTGTAGTCTCTGTTACAACTACTCAACACTGCCACTGTGGCACAAAAGCAGCCATACAAAAAACTATAATATTCAAATGACCAGGTTCCAATAAAACTTTATTTACCATGACATGCAGTGGGCCAAGTCTGACTTCAGGACCCTACCTGAATGACCCTTGCCTCAGATGGTTGCCAGGGTGTTTTTATCTTTTTTCCTTTGTTCTTGAGACAGAGTTTCACTCTTGTCTCCTAGGCTGGAGTGCAGCGGCGCGATCTCAGCTCACTGTAACCTCCACCTCCCGGGTTCAAGTGATTCTCCTGCCTCAGCCTCCCGAGTAGCTGGGATTACAGGCACCCACCACCACACCCAGCTAATTTTTTGTATTTTTAGTAGAGATGGGTTTTCGTGCTGTTAGGCAGACTGGACTCAAACTCCTGACTGTAAGTGATCCGCCCACCTCAGCCTCCAGAAGTGCTGGGATTACAGGTGTGGGCCACCACACCTGGCCTACCAGGATGGTTTTCAAAAAAACACAAATAGTACCATGTGACTCTCCTGCCTAAACTCTTCTAAGATGCCCATCACCCTCAGGATAAGTTCCAGGCTCCTTGGTGTCTCTGTGTCCATCCCCCTGCCTATCTCTCATAACTCTTTTTTTTTTTTTTTTTTTTTTTTTTGAGATGAGGTCTCAGTCTGTTGCCAGGCTGAAGTGCAGTGGTGTGATATCGGCTCACTGCAACATTTGCCTCCCAGGTTTAAGCAGTTCCTCTGCCTCGGCCTCCCAAATAGCTGGGACTACAGATGCTCGCCACCATGCCCAGCTAATTTTTTGTGTTTTAATAGAGATGGGCTTTCATCATGTTGGCCAGAATGGTTTCAGTCTCCTGACCTTGTGATCCACCCCCTTCAACCTCCCAAAGTGCTGGGATTACAAGTGTGAGCCGCTGGGCCCGGGCCCTTTTCATAACTCTTAAAATTGCACACTCAACAATCCATGACTTAATCCCTTCCCAGAAATATCAGCCTCTTATGACTTGATATACATATGGTTGGGTCCTCTTCCAGGAAAGTCTCCATTCCCTCTGAAAAACTCCTGTCCGGCCTTTAAAACCCATCATCCGTATCTCCTCTGCCATGAAATCTTCCCTGACCTGAATTCTAGACAAAGTCAGGACATACTTCTCTTACAACCCATTTGACAGTGGGGTTTCATTGGCCATGTATGTGTCTCTTACCACCACCAATTCCCCTTTGAGGGTAAAGTCGTTTTGTACATCTTTGTATCTGTAGCACCTAGCATAACATTGGACTCATAAACATATTTGGGTCATACAACTATTGGATTAATCGGTAAAAAAATCATAAAGATTTCAACTCGGTACTCCTTTGACCTTGTATAGCTGTAAAGAAATCTGAATTCACTCAGTGCTCTTAACTACCTTGGTTGTGCCAACTATTTTAATTCAACGATTGCTATTAAAACTTGTCCAAATGTCTGAATAAACTGTTCTTTCTGAGGATGATATAATTCAAAATTTCCCCTTTTAAAGGAGACGTACTTTGAAACTGCTACTTAGCTGTCTCCCCAGTAATCTTTAATTAGCAGCTTGAACAATGCTGAAAATGTTACATCGTCTTGCGGAGAGCTAAGTCCTCAAGCAATTAGGCTGTCCTACCAAATGTGACTTACATCACTACTGTGCCCAGGCTGGGCAAAACTTCACAGGACAGGATAAATTCCAACAACTTCCAGAACCTGGACAGAGACTTTAAAGCCAAAGGAAACATGAACTTGTAGTAAAGAATATAAAAAGTCCATGTTTTTTCACCTAACAAACCGGCAAAACGTTAAGAAACTGATTATATTGTTTTGACAAAGATAAAAGACAATGAACACTCTTACACACACTGATGAGGGGAATGTAAATTATATAATTCTTTTAGTAGAACAATTTGGAAGTATTTCAAATCCTAAAATCTGCATTCTCCTTAACTCAGTGATGCCACTCTCAGGAGTTTAACCTACAGAAAAATTCACAGTAGACACAAAGCTATGTGTGCAAGGATGTTCCTTTCATCACTGTTTCCAACATTCAAAAACTGGGGAATGATGGGCTAAATTATGGTACAGCAAAATTCTCCATGAACGTCACACTCTACAACCACTGCCTTCTTGAGAGTCCTGACAGTCCAGCTCACTATGTCCAAAATGAAACTTTTGATTTTAAACTAAAAGATGACCCGCCCCCAGGGTTCCCCATCTAGCAAAGTGGAAACTCTGTTCTTCCAGCTGTTCTTGTTAGAAAACAGAAAACCAAAACCCTTGAAATCATTCTCAACTCCTCTCTTTTTCTCACATTCCTCATGTCATCCAGTAGGCATGAGTCTACTTTCAAAATATATATATATATAACCACTTTGTACACCTCCACTACTATTACTCTCATCTGGCCGCCATCAGCTCATACCAGGATTATAACAGCTTCCTATCGGTGTTCTCTGCTTCCACTCCTTCAGAAAACCTCATCCTACTACCTACAGTGAGGCTCTGCAAATGTTCATCGACAGCAAGTTACTGTCTGGATCAAGACTCTTCAGTGGCTCCTATTTCATTCTGGGTGGTGTGGTTATGGTCTAAAATGTCTACCATAATCTGTCATTCTTCCTTATATGCTGACCTCTCCTCCCATAGTTCTAACCCTTGTTCACTCTATTTCTGCCACTCTGGCCTCTCTGCTGTTCCTCTGAAAATGCAGGCACCAGTTCTGCCACAAGGCCTTTGCACTAGATTGGCTTTTTTATGCAGTTAAGCACATGGCTCCTTCCCTCATCCAGTCAAGTTTGTGCTTATATATTACTTTCCCAGTGAGGTCTACCCTGTCACCTTGACAACTCTATTTAAAAACTGCAACATGCCCAGTCTCCACACTCAGCCCCCTTACTCTGCTCTATTTTTCCGCCCATATAATGTCCCACTTTCTAACATACTAAATAATTTACTTAACTATTACATGTACTGTTTTTATTGTTGATTTCACCTGACTAGAACATAAACTCTATAAAAGATCTTCATCTGTTTTGCTTGATCATATATACCAGGCAGGCAGAACACAATTCCTAGCACATAAAGGTTGCTAAAATACTTGTTGAATGAATAAATATATCTTGGTGTTTTTGTGAGGACTAAATCAGCCAGCCCTAGCACATAGCAACCTAACAAAAGTAGGTTCCAGTTATTATTAGAAAGAATGAAGTAGGCATCCATCTACTAATATGGAAAGTTGCCCAGATGTAATGACAAAAAACAAGCCAAGTTGTAACTGAATGCAAAGTGTGCAGCTGCACTAGCATGCAAAGGAGAGTTAATACAGCATTATCAGCAATACTGAAAAAATAGAAACATGCCAACATCTTACCATCAGGGCAAGGGTTACACATATTATACCATCTTCCCACCATACTTTGGGACATTAGGTGGTTGTTACCAAGAATTATGTAGGATATTTGTGTTACATAGTAAGATGTCAATTTCAGGTGGGAAAAAGAAATTGACTGATTAAAGAGGAGGTAGAATGTGATAGCATGTTCTTTGAAAGAAAAAAGCTGTGTTTGTATACATATTAGTGCAGAAAGGTTAGGAGGGAAACAAAGGCACACATGCACATGCAGTTACTTTTGAGGAGCAGGACATTAGAAGAATGAGGGCTAGTGTGTAATTTTATGCTGCATTTTTCCATTGTGTTTGACTTTTTTGCAAGCAATCAACCCAGCTTCTGTTTTGCCAACTATAGTAACTTCTGGGAACAAACTTCTCATAGTGGAAAGATCTCATTTTAGCTAATCATTTCTACCTTATTCCCTATTCCCCGATCTTATTAGAAGAAAATTAAGATGGGTTCTGATACAAGCTACAAGAGGGCAGGAGGCTCTTATATTTTGTTCATGAGGCTGTGATTGATCCCCAGTGCCTAAGAAGCACCTAGCACATAGTAGGCACTCAAATATTATAAGTTATTCCAATATGAGGTCACCTTCAGGTAAAATCATAAGTAGTAAATTAAAAAGTCCCAAAGCTAGAAAGAGATACAGCAAAAGCATTCATAAACTGGAGTGTTAAGCCTCATAAAAAGGAGTTTAAATGTTTACAGACATCTTTGGCTCCCTTTCAGGTCACTATCTATAATCATGTATTTTTAAAGCGACTTTCTTTGGCATGACTCCATAATTAACGAGAAAATTATGCATTTACTGTCTGTCTGATAGCCAAGTTATTTCATACAGTTGTTGTCAAATTTGTAGATTTCCAGTGATCTAATCTTTATTGTGGCAAAGAAATATACCCAGTACAATATCTCATACCCAAGGACTAGTAGACTATGAAGGGTAGGGGGAAAAGGAGATTCTTTAATCAGGAGCGCAGTATCAACTTTTCAGAACAATTAAACAGTGAGCAGAAATCTAAATGCTTTTTTACTTCCAATAGAATTTAGGATAAACTATCTGATTGGTGGGAAATAATACATGTCATTAAATGCAAACAAACCTATGTTGCAGTTTCCATTTTCAAAATGATTTTTCAATAAGTTGTACTTTTTTGCATTGTATTTATAATTACAATAGCACTCTAGGAAATAGCTTGAACTTCATAATGACTTCGTAAGGTCAAAGTTCTTAATGTGTCTATTCATTCATTTATCAAACAGGTATTATGTGCTAAGCATTGTTCTTAGAACTAGATATAGAAATATTGGAATATATATTGCTAATCCATTATATGGATATAGATATATTGGAATATAGAAAGAGAAATAATTTAAAAATCTCCGCAAACAAAAGGTTAAGCCTCACAGAATGGAATTCAATGCAATATGGTTTTTTCCCCCTATCCTTTCAGGTCAGATAATGACAAACATTACTACTTTAAAAATCTTTCATTCAAGAACATTCAGCCTGGTGAGCCCCTTTCAAGTCCCAAACGTCCCCTTTACTCTCATGCTTAAGATCTTCTTAAACATCTTAGTAAGTCAGGTGATATTTTCTCCATCCTGTTTTTATTCTTGAATCTGGCCACCTATCAAAACTTTAAGGATGTAAACCTCCATGGAAGAATAATAATCAGCAACAGCAGCTCAAGGACTGTATTAGAAAAAAACAAAAAACAAAACCAGATATCTAGATGGCATCAGTCATCAACTCACTAGATTCTTGAAAAGCAAATGAATTGAGTGCCATTTTTATCAAATGGAACCACTTGTCAAATAGATTTACCAATACAAAATGGCAGATCTCACTATTTGGAAGCATTGTTTAGGCATAATTTTCCTGGCGTTGGCATCCCAAATTAGTCATGTAAATCTACTGAAGGCCAACAGTGGCAGAAACTTGTCAACAAGACCCAGGAAGCAAAGGAAGGCAGCATCTTTACATTTAGGGTTTTTAACACTTAAAAAGCCTAAAAGTCATCAAGAGCTGGCCTACCGTCAGACACAGAGATCAGCAGACTTACTGAAGTAATGGCTGGCATTGTTGCCTTTTCTTCCCACCAGACATCTCAAAAAATGCTATGACAGTTTTTCTGGTGCCAGAGGGTGTCAGTATGACTGTGAGGGATGTGCTTACATTCAAATATTTGGGGTCTGATTATCAACATAAGAAATGTGGTTTTTTTTCCAAAGGAAGAAACAAACATGCTGAGAAAATGGTGATTACTAAATGAACAGAATTTTGTTATGCAAATACAGTTGCAAAGAAAAAGAAATATTTGTGGTATTTTGATGGGGGTTTAGATTTAGCTTTTTCTAGTACTATCCTCTCTATATTTACTTTCAGCTTTAGAAATCCTTTTATCTTCCATTCTCAGTGTCTCCCAAATTATATTCCCTACAAGTCTAATAAGCCAACATCAGAAAAATGCATGGGTGTGTATATTTATTTATTGGAATCATTAAATAGGCAGTTTCAGTTGGTATCACATCACCTGCTTTACATTACACAGCACAGGGTCAAAGAGAAATTACAATTAAATTTTTCAATAACTGGTATCAATTAAGCACGGTGGTTAGCTCCTTTGTAAATATGGAGATCTCATTCTCTCTCTGCCTTCTCTTTCCACTCCTCTACCCCCATCCATATGCCAGAGGTGAATGGAAAACAAGGGGGAAGAAGAGATTGCCTCATCAGAAGCCTTTGCTATATGTTAGTAAAATCAACTATAATCATCATTTCTATGGTGCCATAATTCATGGGCATAGTTTCTATTCTTATACACAAGAATGTCAAAGATCTGTATAACTGTTTATCACAAAAACAGTCTTGGGTATCAAATGTATAGGTTCAAGGAGCTCCTTTCTGTTCATAAAGCCCATGTGGAACTGTTTTGCCACAAGCTTTTAGAGAATCTAGACTCAGGGTTGGCAGTTCCAGTGGACACACCAGGGGTCACCTCACAAATTGCCTCTTCTGGTCACAGTTAACTGAAGAGGTAGTGAGGCTCTAGTCTTCCCTGGGGGTGGTTTCATGTCAAACACAAATGTCCATGCTTTTGCTCAGCAAGGCTCAGGAGAGGAGCCTCAAGTCTAATCAAAAGAACAGACCGATTTAAAAGCCATAATTAAGTGAAAAGAATAACAGACTGATTCCACATCTCTCTAGCACAAACACAACAAATCCAAACACCAAACCTCAAGCATCTTTTTAAACACAGTAATACAACTTGAAATATACAGCCTAAGAAACTACATAGGGAAGCAAACGGGTAAGCTTCAGTTTTTAACTCCTTGCAGTGGGTGGGGTGGGGGTGGGGGTGGGGAGTTAGCAGTGTGTCCTCATCAGAAATCTTTTCTCTCAGCCCCATCCCATTTCCCAAAGCCAAAAGAGGAAAGGCATTGAGAGACAGGGGCAGACTGCTTCTGTTTGCTCAGTTGAGAAATGGAGGAATCAAGTCTCTGTTGATACCATTAATCTGCTAAAGCTTTCAACAGCACTAAAATTCATTGGCAAGTGATGAGCTGCGCCTTGTTGACGAGTTTCAGTGCAAGTTAAATCACGAAAAGAATCCAACTTCATATCTAATTAATACAGGCTTCAAAGCGATCATAAAACACCAGTTTTTCAGAAAGTATGAGCCTTATAGATGATAAAAGACAAGCTTTACTCAACTAAGAAATGCACTTACTTTCCCAGAACCCCAAAGACAGTATGTCATTCTGTGGGTTACCATGTGCATATTGAGTTTTTATGATTTCAATATAAAAGTCACAATGCCTTCAGGCAAAAGCTTCCCGTTTTATTGAAAACCCCAACAAATATGTCCGAACCTTCTGAAGGCACTGAATACTCATCCAAGAGAAGTAGTAAAACAAACAACACTATAAATCAGCAAGGGTTATTTGGCCAGCACACTCTTATAAGTAGTCTACTAATTGATTCTCAATTGACAGGGCCCTGAGCATGGTAAACTCTGGGAAAGCGAAAAGGGCCCAACATACCTAATCCTTACAAATAAGGTATACATACCCTCAAATAATTAAGTTCGGGCAAAAATCCACTCCTTTTGTGTGTGAGACAAAAGTCTATATACCAACACTATGGACAAGACAGCTTCCTTGTACCCTCCACTGCCCCCTGGTACCCAGGTCAGTTAGACTTAGGACTTAGGAAGAAGAAGGGAGGAATAGTCCTCCTGACTCTGTAAAAATCCCCCAGCCTTCCTGGTTTGGCCCACTGCCTTACAAGAACCAGATAGGGAAAAAGCCTTTTAGCTCCCAAACACACAGCAAGCCAGACTCTGGATTCGGTTTCCTGTTTTCTGATGCCCACAGACATGCATCTCTTACCTAGGTAAGACAGTACTCTGACATACACTTGTTAATTTCCAGGACGCAAACTTAAAAAGCCTTCTGCACGCCCATTCTTCCCTTTAGAAATAGGAAAAAGGACAGAGGAGAATCGCAGTTCTTCCGTTCCTTATTTTCCCCGAGAGCTGACAAAGCCCTCCAAAGTGCAAAGGCATTTGCCCACCGCGCTGCCCGGGGAAGCAGCTCTCCCTCTCCCCCGCCTTCCCCAGCCCGGGCGCCGGAACAATGCAGCAACATACATTTACCAACACCTGCTGGAGCCTATTAATATGCACGGGGACGTATTGATTTTCCCCCCTCCCTTCCCCTGCCCTCCACACTGAGCAGGCTTTCATCTCCTCCTTTACCATCCATCAGGAACTCATTTCGCCGGCCCCCTCCCCCTCCCACCCCCAGTCCCCATTCAGCCAAGCCCCTCGCTCCGAAAGCCCGGGCTGACGAGCACACTTTGGAATGCACTTCATTAAAATTTAGCTGCCCGATTCCAACCTGCAATGCGGAGGAGGCAATACAAAGCGCGCGCCACACTTCCTCCAGCATCCCCTTCAAAAGCCCCATTGTTCGCCAGGCATCTGCTCCAGAGCCCGGCCTCTCTCTATCCACTGACCTCTGATTTTTTTTTCTCCTCCCTCCCCCTTCCTCCCAGCCTGGCCAAACGGGCCTGCCTGGTGAATTAAAACGCAACCGCAGCCATCTGGCCCTCCCAAGCTGGCCGGGTTTCTCCCCGCCCCTCCTCCCTGGTCCACACACCACACACGGCATCTTCACCTCCATGGATGTTCCCACAACCCAAGCGCAAACCTCGGGTGGCAGGGCGCCTCTGCTGCCGCCTGCCTGTCCCCAGGCTTCCTCCAGCGGCGGAGCGTTCGAATCCAGAGGTGGGCAGGGGGCGGCGGAGGGGTAGCGGGAGGAGATCATGGACCACTTGTACTTGCCTGCAAACCCCAGCCCAATCGCCAAGATTAATCCTTCCCTTTGTGAGCCTGAAACCGTCTCCCACCACGCTGGTCCTCGGCTCTGCAGCGGCTGTAAAGAGAGGCGGGGGTGAGGGGGTGGGATCCGAACCCCTTCCTAGGAAGGCTGGGGGCGCCTCGGCCACCTGATCACAGAGCGGTTTTTCGAGGGAAGAGGTGCTGGCAGCAGGAGCAGCTGATGGTGCGAGAAGGGAGAGAAGATGCCCAGGCTTGCGCCTTTTATATTACTGGCGACATTTCTAACACATGACAACAATTTCCATCTGTATTTAAGCCGGGAGTGTGAAAAAAGAGCATTACATCACAGAGCCCGGGCTCCTAGAGGCTGCCGGATATCTAGGCCGGGGGGATTAGGGCCGCACCTGCGGAGGGGGCGGGGACCGAGAGAGCCTCTCCCTGCTGGGGCGTATCAGGTCCCCATCACCAGTGTGGCCCTGTGGGAGCCCCTGGCTATGGAAAGCCGGGAAATAGGCCTGTCCCATTTGCGACATGCTAGAGGTTGAATGCATGAGTGGGTGGGTGAGGGCGAGGGAAGGGGCGTGACTCCCTTTCTTGGTTAGGGATGCAACCCTGACTTCCCAAGAGCAAGGGATTGAAGTCCCTTCTCATGAAACTGACTTCTGCTTTCCTGCCTCTTCCCCAACTTTGGAAGGAATTCCAACAGATGATAACCCTTACGTTTGAAATAACTGTCTTCCTTTGGAGTTAAAATAAAGACGATCGAGTGGCTTAGAAAATGAATTTGAAGAATCCAGTTTCAAGGAATTGACCCTTGAAGAATCAAGGGTAGAATCTGACTCAGAATCAAGCTGGTTCTCTACTGCTCACCTCAATGTCATTAAAACTCACTCTTTCTAATGAGTGATAGGACAGTGGATAGGGAGAGGCTAGGTTCTGGAGCAGATGCCCGGCAAAGCAGCTGCCTCTTTAAAATATTCTGTAAGAGCCAGTGGTAGCATCTCCATCCTGTTTCTTTTGAAGGGTCCTTCCTCTTGATCCACCTTAGTGAGAAACTTTATGGAGAGACCTCTAGCTTTGGAAAGGTAAGTTTTCTGTATTTTCAAATGGTCAGTCATTAGTGAAGCTATACCTTTTAGCAAGAGAGTTAATGCCCGTAGACTGTCAAAGAAAGGACTCTATCCACTGCCTGCCTTCTCATAATCCAGGTGCTACAGAATTGCATGCAAGCATCCTCCAAGAATTAATTACTACGACTGGACAGAAGATAAAAGAATTGGAAGATGTCCTGAGATGAAGAATGCCAAGAAAATAAGGCAAGAGGGGAAAGGAAGCAAGGGCATGCCTCTTTCTGGGGTGTGTGGGAGGAGGCAATGCAGGAGCTAGATTACAAATGGATGGCTCATGGGATGGCAAAGTAGGCTTAAGAGTGCAGGAGAAAGGTGAGAGGGCAGTGGGCCATTCAGATAACAAGGCGGCACAGATCTTTCCTTCCAATGCAGTATCAGCTGGATTTCATAGCAGATGAGAAAATACATTTTGTTCCTTCACATTTGCTACTCAGTAAACCTATGGATGTGCAACCGAAAAATCCTGGGTGTGGAAAGACAGCATTTCTAAGGTTCCTTTTCCTTCTAGTCACTCACGTGGTCAAAAGATTCAATACTGGAGTCAGATTCACTGGGTTCCAACCTTATCGTTCCACTTTCCAGCTGTGTGGCGGCAGATAAATTACTTGCCTGTTTCCCCTGGTGTACAAAATGGAACAAACTCTCTGTTACAAAGTGCTTGGTACAGTTCATCTTACATAACAGGTGCTCACTAAATGTCACCTATCACTACTACTACTATTATGATTGTTTCTATGTAAAACATCTCAACACAATGAAAGTGCTCATCTTCTACTTCCAAAGGAACCTGCAAAATGGAACAGCTCCCAGAGCTTCAACAGTGAAATGCAAACACCAGAACCCTAGACATCCTGGACCTGCCAGAAAGAGAGAGTAAGATGTCTCAGAAGAAATAAAGATTTGTTAGATTCATTCGTGATTCACAACTACTTGTAGGAAGGTGAAAAGAACTTGAGAGTTGCATGTGAAGTATTCACTTACAGTTTTGTTTGAGAGAAACAATAAACTTAAGGGAATACTTTATCAACCATGTACATAATACATATGAGCATTTACATCATTTCTCCTCTCAATCATTATTTTAAAAAATGGAAAAAGTAAAGCAGATACTACATAAAACTTTCAAAAGCCTTTAGCTACAACCTAATGCTGAAAAGTGGAATTTGTATTTTATTAGTTTCCATAAGAAAATAATTGTGCAGTACAAATTAAATTGCTCTTTCACAAGGAAGCTGCATAGAGACTTCACTGAAGGGAACAAAAATACAAAAGACATTCTTTTTATAAGAGAAAGAAGGGAACTTTTATTCAGTAAGTATTCAAGGATGTAGCTTTCCAGTCTTCAATAGGGGGAGAAAAATAGCTGTCATTTCGTTAGGAAATATCCCTAACAATAACAAATCATTTTCAATCAGAGCTCCAAAGACCAGGTTTTTCTATGTACAAGAGAAGCAGAAGAAAAAGAGTCCATGAAAATCGACTTGGTTTTTCTCAGAGACTACACACTTGATCTCAAAAACCAAGGGCCTGCCAGCTTGTGTGAGGTCTCCAGCATGAGCCAGGAGAGATGCTTAATTGCATTTCTTTTAAAGTCTCTTTTGTCACACACACAAAATTAAAACCAGTAGGTCCTAGGCTACCCAGGTTCATGGGTGCCAGGCTTCTAGAGCCCGAGGGCAAGCTAAGCCTGCAGGGCCTTGAGGACACGGTTCAGAGAGCCAGTGAAGTGTAGACACTTCTTTTCTAGCAATTTTTGAGAAATAACTGTGAGAAAAGGGCCAAGAGCTTCCCTCACTGAACACATTCAAAGTAATTAGAGAAATGTTTGGGAATCAGATTAAATGTTGTGGAAAAGTGACTCCTTGCGAGACAGCAAAACATACTGGTTATAAGAGTGGGATCTGGGGCCAGACCAGTTCAAAATCCCACCTCTGGCTCTTTCTCAGTGTGAACCATTGGGCAAACTTGACCTTGCAATGAGTCTACTTTTTCACCTGTAAAATGGGAGTAAAAAGAGTTCCTGCCTTATGGGACTGTGATAAAGACTAAGTGGGTGAATAAAGGGCATGGTACATAGATGAGTTCCCGGCACAGAGAAACTGCTGACTAAGTATTATTGCTGGCACATCAACACTGCTAACTCTTAGGTGTGAATTCCCTCTAAATGCTTGCTCTGCATATGTCTTTCCACAAATATTTATTGAGTACATACCAAGCATATAGCTCTGTTGTATATAATAAAGAGGCAGAATAAATCTATGAGGTTGGAAAGGGGTGTGTGTGTGTGTGTGTGTGTGTGTGTGTGTACATATATATATAAACAGAAATGTCCTTTGGATAAAATATGAACTCACATAACACAGACCACATTCACTAACTAAAATGCAATAAGAACAGCCATTAATAGTCAAAAAGAAAGCAAAAATTCATCATAAAATCTGCAGGATGTACCCATATGCCCACACAGAAGGAAATTATAGCCTTAAATGCATTTATTACAGAATAAGAGAGACAGAAATTAACTATGCTTTCTACTCATGATGCTATAAATATTAAAATGAAATAAATTAAAAAACCAAAGTAGAAAATTCAACAGTGTTGGGAAACTGGATATCCGCATGCAAAAGAATGAAGTTGGACCCCCACCTCCACACCAAACACAAAAATTAATTCAAAATGCATCAGGGACCTAAATGTGATCTCTATTATAAAACTCTTAAAAGATAACAAAGGAGTAAATCTTTTTGATCCTGGGTGACATCAAAAGCACAAATAAAAAAGCAAAAATTATACAAATTAGACTATATTCAAATTTTAAAATTTTGTGCTGAAAACAGTATTACCAAATTAGTGAAAAGACACTCATAGAATGAAAGAACATACTGGTGAAGCATTTATCTGATAAGGTACTTGTATCCAGAATATGTGAAAAACTTCTATAACTAAACAATAAAAAGAAAAACAACCCAATTAAAAATAGGCAAAGGACTTCTACAGTTCTCCAAAGACAATACACAGATGGGCAACAAGCATATGGGAACATGCTCAACAAATCAAAAGGACAACGAGATCCCATTCATACACACTAAGATGGCTATAAGGAAAAGGACAAGTAAGTAAAGATGTTGATAATTGGAAGTGTCCTGTATGCTAATATAAAATGGTGCAGCCACTTGAAAAGCAGTCTGGCAGTTTCTCAAAAAAGTTAAATTTATGATATGACCCAAAAATTACCTTGGTATAAACTCAAGAGAAATAAAAACATACATCCACATAAAAACATATACATGAATGTTATAGCAGCATTCTTACTCATGATGGCGAAAAGTAGAAACAAATCAAATGTTCAGCAACTGATGAATGAATAAAATGTGGCACAACCATATGAGAGGATACTACTGGGCAATAAAAAGAAATGAAATACTGATACGACATGGATAAACCTAAACACATTATGCTAAGTAAAAGAAGACACAAAATGTCACATATTGCGTTATTCTATTTACATGAAATCTATACCATAGGTGAATATACAGAGACAGAAGATAGATCAGAAGTTACCTATAGCTGTGGAAGCTAGAATGAAATGGGATGTAACTATTCATGGGTAGAGGGTTCCTTCTTGGGGTGATAAAAACATTCTATAATTTTCTGGTGACAGTTGTACACCTTGAGAATAAACTAAAAAAAATAATGATTTTTAAAAACAGGTCAATTGTGTAGTGTGGGAACTACATTTCAATAAAGCTGTTTTTAAAAGGTAGAAAGAAGAAATAATGAAATTAAGGTAGAAATTTATACTGAACACTGTTGGCAATAAAGAAAAAAACCAAGAGAAAAACTATTTCTAGGGAGGCACTATGAAAATAGAAAAACCTCTGGCAAATGAGATCATACGCGGGGAAAGGAGAAATCATATATAATCAACCTTAGGAGCAAAAAAGGAAGCAATACAAGTATTAAGAAGATTTATTTTCATGTATAAGAGAATACCATGTACAACTTTATACCAATTAATTTGAAAATTAGACAGAATGGATCATTTCCTAGAATAATAAATTAATGAAACTATCTTAAGAAGCAATTGAAAATGTGAATGTAACTAAAATGAAGTGAAGTTAAAGGACTATCTCCTCCTTCCCTCTTCTAAGCTACTGCAAAGAAAAAAATATGGACTAGGTCAGGATAGTTTATGGACAGATTTTACCAAGCTTTCAAATAATATGACAATTTACATAATAAAAATGTGACAATTACTTGCAATTAAAAAATTAAGGTATTATTTGGAAACATGCATTAAATTTTCTGTCTAGTTGATTGAACCATGGAGTGTAGGTAGGAGGGAAGCATTACTGCCACCATACAGAAAGTTATTCTAATTGTAGGTAAAATCCCTAAGGAACTAAAAAGCCTCTTACATGCTGGTCTTATAGGCTCATATAAAGTTAAAGCAGAAGCAACAAAAAGGAATAACCTTGTCTTTGTTTGTGCTGCTATAAGAAAATACCTGAAACGGTAACTTATAAAGAACAGAAATTTATTTATTATAGTTCTAGAGGTAGAGAATTCTAAGATCCAGGCACTGGCAGGTTTGCCTGTTGAGGGCCTAGTCTCTCCTTCCAAGATGATGCCCTGCTACAGCATCTTAGAGGGGAAATGCTGGGTTCTCACACGGCAGAAGAGTGGAAGAAAGGAAAACCACTCTCTTAAGTCTTTTTATAAGGGTCCTAGTCCCATTTATGAAGGTTCCACCCTTGTGACTGAATCGCCTCTGAAGGCCGCATCTCTCAGGGTTTTGTTTATTTGTTTTTTTGTTTTTAGACAGAGTCTCCCTCTTTCGTCCAGGCTGCAATGTAGTGGCCAGATCTCAGCTCACTGCTACCTCTGCCTCCCGGGTTCAAGCAATTCTTCTACCTCAGCCTCTTGAGTAGCTGGGACTACAGGTGCTTGCCACCACGCCCAGCTAATTTTTGTACTTTTAGTAGAGACGAGGTTTCACCACGTTGGCCAGGCTGGTCTTGAACTCGAGACCTCATGATCCACCGGACTCAGCCTCCCAAAGTGCTGGGATTACAAATGTGAGCCACTGTGCCCGGTCACAAGGCCCCATCTCTTAATACATATTGGCCGTTAGGTTTCAACACATGAATTCTGGGTAATACATTCACATTAAAAGCACTTTGCAATTTTCATAATACCAAAATTTCCTTAGTTCTAAGATGCAAGTAATTATAAGATACAAATTTCAATTTATGGCTTTTCAGGAAAAAGGAAAACTATGGCATTAAATATATATATCTATATCTAAAAACATTCAAATGCAAAAAAAAATGTATCTGAGGATCAAGAAATACTGCTGTTATATGACAAAGAAGACACTGATAAAAATGAAAAACACTCTTCCAAAGATAACATTTTAAGCTGTGCTGGAATCTGCAGCAAAGTTTTGCCTGGATAATGATGTTTAGTTAGATATCAACATTAATGTATAATGATTATTTAAGAAACAGCAAATATTGCTGGGGAAAGGCAAACAAAACAAAAGTGCCTCAATTTATCTGATGCTTTTTAAATTGGGCAAGGAAGTAAAAAAATATATCAACTTATAATAGATCAGAGTTGCTACTGCTGATGTTTTTCCTGGAATATGATGACGTTGATATAATGTCAAAGACAAGTAATAAATCACTTTGCCATTATTTATATATTCATAGAGATGGGCGTTTTCCTTATAAGAACCTTTCATTTCCACCATATAGGAAAAAACAAACCAAAAACACCAGCTTGAAATGCTATTTTCCTATTGGGTTTTAACTTGAATTGCCACAATGTGGGAAGAAGTCAACTGCTTATTAAACAAACAAACAAAAAAACCTCCATTGACAACTTTCTGGCTTTTATTAGTCAACTGAAGAATCGAACAGTAAATGGGGAATAAACAGAACTCCTGTGACTATAAATTTCAACAAGAAGTGAAAATAGAACAGACGTGGAACATTTCCCCTAATGTGCTACTATTCTAGCATTACTTCCCTCCAGGGTCCAAAAGATGACCATCTGCTTGGAATGTACTCAAATGGGCTCTTTTACAGGTTTTCCAAGAAAACACAAAAGCAGCAAGCTTCCAGTTGTTATGCCTGAAAATGACTCATGCAATGAAAATATGCAACTTAAGATAGCTAATGAGAGAAGAACCATTCTACAACCGCCCTATCAAGGATAAAGTTCTAGAAACTTCAAACATTTATTGTACAACAGATGTCATCATAATGACCCTTTAAATTTGTATGATCAGACCTTACTACAAATAGCCTGTTTTACAAGACCACACCCCTTTATCCTTAAAACCAAGCAATCTACAATGAACCTGTGGTGGTATCATCCTTTTGTATTTTGTGTTGTGACTCTCACTGGCTTCAAAACACAAATTACGTCTCTTGACATCATGTTCACCTGTGGAACTTTACACCACACTCACCAGCCAAATGAGTTCCTGAATAAAGTTGCCAAAATAAATAAATAAAGGGGGCAGAAATGATAGAGTTGATACTTGCTGGGAAGTAGGATGTGAAAGTAATTGTGCTTCATGTTGGCCATGCACCACTGTAGGAAGTGATCATCTTCCCTGCAGACAGACAAACTCAATGATGGGGAGCCTAAGAGTTGGCAATAAAAGAAAATCCAGCCCTTGAAGGCCAACCAGACCCTTCTAGAGTGTCTGACCTACTTTTAAAGCATGCTGAAGGGCTTTCAGCAGATCAGAGTTAACGAAGGAGAGAGAAAAAATAAGTCTACAAAATCACACTTACTATTTTAGTGTGCCCATTGATGTGCCTTATATTAGTAAAGTATAAATTGTCCAACTCGGGCTCAGTGGTAGATTACTTATATAAGAGTCATACCTCAATTGCAACTGCTCTAGGAAACATCAAATATTTTGATGAAAGAATTATAGAACCATATGCTGAAATTAAGTCAATTTCTACCCACAACCCAGAGATGAGATCCAGCAAATCCTACTGTGTGCAGGGTAGTCACATATAAAACACCTCTTTCCTCCTCCTTTGCATCCATTCAACTCTGCCTACTAAATGATTATTTCAATTAACATAGAATATGCATTTCTTCTCATCAGATACATGGACATATTTTTGCAATTTGAGCACCTACTATGTGCCAGAGCCTCTCTTGGTGCTTTTTATGTATTATGTTAATTAATTCTCCCTACAAGTCTATGGGGAGGATACTATTGTCCTGATTTTATAAATTGGGAAACCTCAGGGAAGGAACTTACCCAAGATCACAAAGCCAGAGAATAGAGGGGCTATGAGTCAAACCCATATCTTTCCACATCCAAAACTTATATTTACTCAGCAACCACCGCATTGTGCCTCTCAGTGCCCTGAAGGCAGTTATTTTCCTTTCTCTCTCTCTTTCTCTCTCTCTCTCTCTCTCTCTCTCTCTCTCTCTCTCTCTCTCTTTTTGGGATTACAGGCGTTAGCCACTGTGCCCCGCCTGGCTAATTTTTGTATTTTTTGGAGAGATGAGGTTTCACCATGTTGCCTAGGCTAGTCTCAAACTCCTCAGCTCAATCAATCCAACTTGGCCTCCTAAAGTGCTGGGATTACAGGCATGAGCCACCACACCTGGCCTAAGACTGCTTTTTCTGACAATTCTCTGGAAACCCAGATTCTGGTCAACACTGCTATGGGTTCTTCAAGCAAGCTCTAATAACTGCCTAAGTCATTATGATTTGTTTCCCATTCTTACTTTTTCTATACATGTGGTTTGGGTTGCCCAGGTAATCTCTAACCCACAAGAACCTAGTGTGCAAATAGACATCCAGGAATAGTATCTCTCTGTCAAATACTGTCAAATACTTGGTACCCATCCTCCCGGTTTCTTGCAGAGAAGAAAATTCTTTTCTCCTGACTTTCCTCTTCCTGCTACAGGTCACACCACTCCCTGAAACTGCTACTGTATCTGCCCCTGAAGCAGCTTTTCAACAGGCAAGAGTAAACGCAGGCAATGTCTCTGTTAACAGAAGTGGTATCTTCATCACCTTCAACATCATCTTCACTCCACCATGACTATTATGCATCACAGCATCCCCCCATCATATAAAGTGCTTACAGGAGTCCAAGCACCATGCTAGGCCTCACAACAACCCTTTAAAACAGTTATTGTTATCTCTGCTTTGCAAATGACAAAACTGAGTCTCTGAGAAGCTAACTGACAAAGGAGAGAGAGGAAACAAAAGACAAAGCCCACTGTCTATTCTTGCGTGCTCCCCACCACTACTCAGGGCAGGTAAATTTCTTTAATTGGATCCTATGCCTATATTTTATCTTATTCTCTCTTTTTGAAAACTCACTTCTGGTCCTCATTTGTTCCCATTACAAAGAAAAATTTTCTAGGAGAATTGATATGACTTCTAGTGTTCCTTTGAACAAGTAAGTTGCTTCAGCCTACTGTGTATTATGCATGTGGCCACTGTCTTTCCTTTTGTACTAAAAATATAAAAAAGAGAATAGTACACAAGAAAAGAGAAGGAAGAAAATATGTCAGAATAACGTAATGAACTGTTCACCTAATTTAAGAATAGATTTTAAAAAATTTTTTCCATGCCATTTATGTGCCTGGAACTATGCTTAGGAACTCATATACATTTCCTCGTGTCATTCTCACCACAACCTATAAAGCAGGTATCTTTAGCCCCATTCCATAGAAGCAGCTCAAAAAGGTTACACAACCAGTACAAGCACAGCCAATAAGCAAGAGTCAAAATTTAAAACCCAGATTTTTTTCTACAAATCAGAAAGAATAAGACAATCCAATTAAAAAGATAACTGGGGGCCGGACGAGGTGGCTCACAGCTGTAATCCCAGCACTTTGGGAGGCCGGAGCAAGCAGATCACCTGAGGTCAGGAGTTCAAGACCAGCCTGGCCAACATGGTGAAACCCCATCTCTACTAAAAATACTAAATTAGCTGGGTGTGATGGTGGGTACCTGTAATCCTAGCTACTTGGGAGGCTGAGGCAGGAGAATTACTTGAACCTGGGAGGTGAAGGTTGCAGTGAGCCATTACACTCCAGCCTGGATGACAAGAGCGAAACACCCGTCTCAAAACAATAAAAAGACAAGTAGGAAAAGACTTGAATAAAAACATCATGAAAGAGGATATCTAAATAGACAATAAACATTTGAAAAGGTGTTCAATATCATTCTACATCAGAAAAATGCAAATTAAGATCACAGTGAGATACTAATGCACATTCACCAAGATGGGCAAAAATTTAAAAGATTCACAATATCAAATGTTGGTGAGGATGAGAACTAACTACAACTCTTACATGGTGTAGGTATGAGTGCAAATTGGTATAACTACTTTAGAAACTATTTGGCAATATTTATTACAGCGGATCATATGACTACACTGTAATCCAGCAATTCCACTCCTACAATTGTGCACATATGTCCACTTGTGTAAGAATGCTCACAACAGTAGCTAAAAACTGGAGACGACAATTTAAATCAACAGAAGAATAGGTAAGCAGATGCTGGTATAATCACACAATCAAAGACTACACAGCAATTTAAAAAGTCAAATCACTGCTACATTCAAACTACATGGATGAATCTCATAGAGTAATGTCAGCAAACACAGTTAGAGCAAAAGAATACATACTTTATTATTCCATTTATATGAAATTCTAAGATAGGCAAAAATAATCCAGGGTGATCGCTTCAGAATCGTGGTTACTTTTGGGAAGGAAGGGAAGTGTTCAATAAGAGGAGACACAAGGGAGTTGCTGAAATCCTCAGTGTTCAATATATCGAGCTAGGTAATGTTTATATGGATGAGTGTGAACGTGTGTGTGTCTGTAAAAATTCAAACCATGCACTTAAGACTTTTATAACTTAATATATTCTCTCTTTCTCTCTCTCTCTCTCTCTCTATTTTTTTGAGAAGGAGTCTTGCTCTGTCACCCAGGCGGAGTGCAGTGGCCTGTTCTAGGCTCACTGCAACCTCTGCCTCCCTGGTTCAACCAATTCTCCTGCCTCAGCCTCCCAAGTAGCTGAGACTACAGATGCATGCCACCACACCCAGCTAATTTTTGAATTTTTAGTAGAGATGGGGTTTTACCATGTTGGTCAGGCTGGTCTTGAACTCCTGACTTCAAGCAATCCATCCGCCTCAGCCTCCCAAAGTGCTGGGATTGCAGGGGTGAGCCACTGCTTTTTCCCTTTTTTTTTTTTTTTTTTTTTTGAGACAGGGTCTAGCTCTGTTGCCCAGCCTGAAGTGCAGTGGCGTGCTCATGGCTCACTGCAGCCTTGACCTCCTGGACTCAGGTGATCTCCCATTGCAGCCCACTGAAGAACTATAGGGGCGCATCACCATCCCTGGCTAAGTTTTTGTAGAGATGGGGTCTCTCTATGTTGCCCAGGCTGGTCTCAAACTCCTGGGCTCAAATGATCTGCCCACCTTGGCTTCCTAAAGTGCTGGGATTACAGGTGTGAGCTATCATGCCCTGCCTTCTTAATTTTTTTAAAAAGCATCTCAATTAGAATCCAAATATAACTAGGCACAAGTAATTGTTAATAATCACTGTGTTCTACTGCTAGAATCTGGAATAAGGGAAAGAAATTGACCTGTTTGAGGTAGAAGGAAAGGAAGGAAAGACAGACAGGGAAAGAACTGGAGAAAGAGAAGGAGAGAGGGAGAGAGGAAAAGAACAGAGGAAGGGAAAGAGACTTTGATGTGCCTGGACAGGCCAGATCCTCATATAATACAAATTCAGAACAAAACAGCAATTATTATATCAACAATATATATTTTTTAACCTACTCCATGTTCTTTAGAGATATCCTGTGTTTTAGTTATACCAGATTGTTTCTTGATTTGTAAATGATCCACTAAACAGTAAGCTAAGAAGGTACAAAATTCCCCCACAGGATCCTTGACTCAACTGGATTTGTATGGGGTATCTAATTCTGAAGCAATGCATGAGACTAAATGCCCTCCTTTCAACGGATCACTTCTTGGGGGACTAGAATTGAGCAACAAACACAAAAGTTAATGAAACCTGCAACAGCCACAAACTTCTATCCACTGGGGAAAAAGCCCTCTAGATTCCCAGAATTAGCGAGGGTCAGGGAGGCAACACTGACAGAATTCGAACAGAATTTCAGTCCACCTGATGATTTCAAATGATGTTTTATTTCCAAGTCATATTGTACGTTTAAAGAACACTTTACCTACAACTCAGGCAACACTTTTTTCAAAACTCCACTGAAACAGATATATCTTTTTTTCTCCCAAGTCACTAATTAAGTAAACTTGAGACTGTATAAAGCCATTTTGAGATGGAAATAAGAAATGTGTGTCCCTCAAGTCAATTGATGAAATCTAAGAATACAGAAACTGCAACTCCAATAATCCTATCAGGTCTGTTTGTAATCTTATCCTATGAGATGGGAAAGGAGAAAAATGTCACGTTCATTTACGTACAGGAACAATGATTAGAAAGCCAAAGTAATAAACCTTTTATAGGTCAGCAGCTTGGTGACCTTGGAAATGATTTCATTTCCAGTATAACCAACTTTTGTCTCACTTTTCAAAGCAAAGCACGTAAGAAACAACAATAGAATGGGCCCACTTTGTTTTTTGTTTGGTTAGTTTTTAAGATAGGGTGTCACGCTGTTATCCAGACTGGAATATAGTGCCATAATCTCAGCTCACTGCAACCTCCGCTTCCCAGCTTCAAGCAATTCTGCCTCAGCATCCCAAGCAGCTGACATTACAGGTGTGTGCCACCACAACTGGTTGATTTTTGTATTTTTGGTAGAGATGGGGTTTCACCATGTTGGCCCAGCTGGTTTCGAACGTCTGGCCTCAGGTGATGTGCCCTCCAAGCCCTCCCAAAATGCTGAGATTACATGCATGAGCCACTGAATCTGGTGATGGCTCCACTTTTAAAAACAGGTCGTAAGAGTAGAGAAGCCCCAACTTCACATCTGAATCCTCAGACCATTCCTTCTGAGGCTGCCATCTTTGAAGTTGGGGCTTCTCTACTGTTATGGTCTGAAGAGTTTTCCTTCTAGTGATGAGTGTAATTAGAAATCCAGTGAAAAGAATGGGCCCTGCTAAAAGACTAGGGTTTTGGCAGAGACCTTGTTGTTTCCTTAGAAGGTCTCTGGAGACTTGCCCCTTACCCTCCTTAAGCTTCTCCCTTTAATTCAAGCAACTGAATCTGGGTCTGAAGCAGCCACACCTTGGTCCAAAGCAATTGTCCCATTGCATCCCACACCTGTCAAGGGTGGCAAGGAGGGACAAGGCAAGAAGGTCATTTGCCTCAGGTTCTCTATTCATGAAGGGCCTCCAATTTAGAATTTTGGTGTTCTCTTCAAATAAAGTTATACCTACAGTGCAAAGACACATTAGAAGGAATAAAAGATATTTAAACCTGATGACCACTGCCAGACTATATGATTGGGTTAATGTATTATATATATTGCAATTAGTCACTAGCACAATAATACTACATTGCTGAGTATATTTTAAAGCATTAATTAAACTGCAACCATTAAAACAAGTCCTAACTTTTGTTGTAGCATGGTTTTTTAGTTTTTAAATATTTCTGGAGATGTCAAAATCACCAGAAGTGATCTCTGAACACTTAAGAGTTCAAGGTCTTAAGGGGCAAGCCCCATCCACTGGACTACATTATCTTGGGATTGGGTCGAGTTTGCTTAATGTGTCAATTGTTCCCCTAATACAAGATTCCCTTTTAAAGAAAAAATAGACTTAAATAGGTTAAGTGAAGTCCCATGCCTAGATCACACAGGTACATGTTTCCTGATTCTTCCTGGGAAAGAGATCCTACTGCCTTTTTTTGCGGGGGGGAGGGGGGGGAACCTTTGGTATTTATTTCACTTTTTGTGTCACACTGATTCTCTGGTCTCAAGATCAAGCTCGGTACCCCTCCTTGTACATCATATAGTCCTGGCCTCATCCCAAAAGAGTTCATCAAAATTCTAATGTAAATGCCTCTTGTCTTCCCACTACACAAGAAGCTCCCTAAGAGCTGGAAATTTACTGAGTTTACCTCTAAATGCTGAACACCTGCTCACAGTGGTTGTCAATATATGTTTGGTCAATAGGTAGAGAAGTAGATTAATGGAGAATGACTGAACGAACAGATGCATCAATTGATTGACAGATAAAAAAAAAGAGTCACTATTCACTAAGATCAAATTCTATCTCCATCCTATAATGAACTGAATTAAGAATGGACAGATCTTGTAATCAGATTGGATTAGGTTTCTGACAATCAAGTATCCATTGGATATTACCCCCAATGAAGCAAGGCACCATCTCACCATATTTGGAAAGCATGGTTGAGACATTTGCCTCCAAAACAACTGGCAATTTGATTTTCCTTGTTTTTCAGGTTTTACATCTAGCTGAGTATCTGCTACTGAAACATGGCTTTGCATAAGGCAACGCAATCAGTCATGAAGGGCACTATTCACACAGATTACAAACTGAATATCGCCCCCCTGGAGTTGTGTACTGTGGTGGCTCTGATGGGATCTGAGACCAGGATATAATTATGTTACAGAAGAGAGAATAAAAAACAACACCACTTCCCCCAAGAAAAAGAATCTGTTTAATTACTTATTCTTTTTCCTATTTGCTTTGTTTTTATATTTTTTAGAAGTATAAATAATAGGCAGTATAAGCCACTGACTTAGAGTGAAACTTCTAGAATGGCACAGCACAGCTCCACCTCAGTTGTGGTGTCTTTAGTAAGCTGTTTAACCTTCTGCACTTCACTTTCCTTGAATATGGAGAATAAAAGCATGGGTATCACAGGATCACTGTGAGGGTCAAATGAGTTATAACACTATTATAAAATAAAATCTAGCACATGGCAAGTATCCAACATATGTTAATGATAATAGTAATTATTAAAATGAATAATTTTATGCTCATCTAGAATCCAATTAGCAGATACTCAGGATCCATTTAAAATTATTCTTCCTTATTGTCTTCATGTATTTATTTATCTATATATGTAACTATACAGATGTACTAATAACCACCATTGTTTCTTTCCTCAGACTATGCATATATATACATATGATGTATAGTATACTGTGTGTGTATATATATAGTATATGTATGGTATATATACTATGGTATATTGTATTTATACTATATACACATTTGCCACATATAGTATAAATTCTATGTATACTATACTATATACTACATGCTATGGTATATATACTATAGTATATAATCTGTAACATACATACACTATATACTGTATACATATACTGTATATATACTATATATATGTAGTATATGTATACAGTACTTACTCTCCTTAAGCTTCTCCCTTTAACTGAAGCAACTGAATCTGGGTCTGAAGCAGCCACACCTTGGTCCACAAGAATCATCCCATTGCATCTCACACTTATCATATACAGTAAATATATTCTGTATACTGTATATACATATATACTATATATGTATACAGTATATACATAGTATACTGTTTATACTATATATACTATACATACATATGTATACATGCATATATACTATATATATAGAATACATACTATAGTATACATGTATATATACTATATATAGAATACATAGAATACTGTACATGCATATATACTATATATACACATATATACTAAATATGTGTATATGTATAGTATATATACACTATATATGTGTATATTATAGTATATATATACATATATACACATATATGCTATATGTATGTATATAATGTATAGTATATATTTCTATACTATATATGTGTATATATATACATATACAGTCTGAGGAAAGAAACAGTGGTGGCTATTAGTGGGAGTTCTAGTAACCAACCTGACTGACTGAGTTGTAGTCCTATGCAACAATTGTAAGCCAAGTCACTTAAATTTATTAGCCTCAGTACCCTCAACTTCACTGGAAGATACTAGTAGTAATTACTTCCTTTATAAGATTTCTATAAGTATTCAATGGGAAACTATAATTAAAACATGTAGCATAAACTTGGTATTCTGCAAGTGCTAGATTCTTGTTTTAATATATGCACAACATCTTTCAGGCTAGTCTCTCTATACTTTAATGAACACAATCTTTCACAGTAGAAACAAAATCTCAATTCTAGGCTAAAAACACTGATATAAATGGGGGGGAAGAGAGACAAAAACATAACATATGTGAATGTTAGGTTTTTGTCTCTCTCTTTCTTCCGAACTATAATTGGTTGATTTTTTTTTGGGGGGGGGGGGATGGGTATAGGTTGATTTTCCTTTTGTGGAAAATATCAAATTTACAGAATGGTATAAGAATGAGAATAGTACAAATAACACTATATACACTTTACTCAGACTTGCTGGTTATTAATGTTTTAACCTACCAGCTTGTCATTTTCTCTCTCTCCCTCTTCCCGTACATAATATATTTTTAACCATTTATTATGCTTTGTAGCCATTTGAGCATAAGTTGCATCATGTGTCATGGCCATTTACTCCTAAATATATTAGCACGTATTTCCTAAAAATAGGGATGTGTCATTGGTTAATTTTAAATGCAATAGGAAAATATGTCATTGATTCTTTTAAAAGTCTACTTTATTCATATTGCAGTGAAAATAACACAACTGACATTTTCTTGTTTAAATTTAAGGTTTAAATTTTGGGCAGCTCATTCCCCAACACAAACTAGGTAAGGCAATCAGAACACGATTGGTGAAATATCCTTACTTGGAGCACAGAAGAAATGCACACAATCCTCTAGAGAAGACAGAAATTTCACTTATGTATATTAAACACATTTGGTACAAGGAAATTTATTTTTAAATACATTATAATCTCATTCTCTTGATTCAAATGATTGTTGGGAAACTAAACTATCCTCTTCCTAAAATAAATAATACATGGTAAGGATACTGTGAAAACCTTCATGTACCTTCATAAATCATCATGGAAATTGCTTTATAATTGCAACAAATCTTGAAGAAAAATGACAGCTAAAATTATAAAGCAATTAAATAAATTAACATGACTGCCAAATAGATATATTAGTATCCTACACTCAGCCAAAGACTAATCCATATGTTAAGAGAAGACTCTTTTTTAAAATTTAATATGTTAATTTGAAAAAATGGTCTTTAAGGTGATGGCAGGCAGTAAAACAAACCAAGAGCTTGGACTCCAGAGGCAGTTAGACTAGGTTTGAATCTGAGTTCCACCATTATTAAATCGTGCCTCCTTGGAAATGCCACTACCTAAGCTCTCCACACCTCAATTGCTGCACTTGTACTACAGAATACAGAATACAGAACTGATAACACTATGTCCTGCAGGGTTCAGAGATGGTTAAAAGAGACAAATCTTGTGACTCGCTTTGCACAGTGCCTGGTGCATACAGTAGGCGCTCGATTAATGATAGATGTTATTATTAAGTGGTGAGGTGTGGTCTAACGTTTTCATAAGAAAATTATAAATTATCACCCTCTAATTAAATTTAATCTAAAACTCCTATGGCTTTCCCTTTTTCTACACCCCGAGAACCTTAGAATAAGGAACACCAGCCAAACCATTTTTATTTGAATCTATTAACAGACACATATAAATCAAGTCCAGTGTTATGAGCTTTTACGTTTATAATTTTTTTCCCATTTTTTTCTCCAATAGGACTCTATCCACTCAGCAACTATACAATGGCAATTAGGGTTAACAACGTATGATAAGAAATACAAAGAAACAGAACATTGGGGAATTAGCTGATGCTGGGAATAGGCAGAAAATGTGCTGTTTCAAGCATGCCTATTATTGGCTAAATCATCCAATTATTAATCTTCACTATATTCTCGCCTGGCATCTAGTGTTGGGTTATTATACTCAACAAATGCTGGTATGCTCAACAAATTCTGTGAAGTCAGTTTTTCAAAATTTAGCTTGTTTAAAAAAAAAGAATCTTCATATAAATAAGGTCTCAAAGCCTAAAGAGATATTGACAAGAGTGCGTGGGAAGTCATGCTAGTAAGGGAAGGGAAAGGGGTAAAGAAGAAGGATCAATCTTAACAGAGGGCACATGACATGTCAAGCTCATGGTTGGGTGCTTCCATATATCCTGTAAATATCAGTAAAGATAATGAGGAAATGGCATCTCAGAAAGCATGAGTAACCTGCCCAAGCCAACAAAACTAGTAAGTGGTAGAGGCTGCCAGCCTCTCAGGTCCACCACAGCTGAAAGCCCATCAGATCTGAATGTTCTAGACTCAACAAGTCAAGCACTAATGATACGCAGAGGCAGGACACGAGTCTAAAGTACACTATGCTGAATGGGCTCTGAAAGGTGGCCTAAAAGTACTAGAATGGCCTTTCTTTTCTATTACATACACCGTTGTGCTAAAGTAAGCTAATAGTACAAATGGACATAAAATGCTGTGGTTTAAGATAATGACTTTGGGATCTATCGGACTGAAATCAACTTAGCTCTGAAAGTGTATGTACTTGAGCCTCTCTAAATCTCATTTTCTTCATTGGAAAATGGATATAATAATAGCTTACACTTCAAAAGATTAACGGGATTAAAGAAAATAATGTAAGTAATGTGTTTAACAGAGTTCCTGACACATTGGGCATACTCAATAAACACAACTTTGTTTTCACAAAGCTGTTAATTTTTAAATTAGAAAGCATAAAGTCTGGTGAGTTACTCAGCCTCTCCGCTCCCCCTTTACTTCATATGTAATGACAGTAATAACTACCACTAGCATCATGGTACAGCTAATCAAATAATACTTGTAAAGTACTTAGGTTCTCTCCTGAGAAAGAGTGATGAATGCCAGCTACCCTGTCTAGTGCAGAATTTAGAATTTCAGAGCCGATCTTAAAGCTTTAAAGAAATCAGTCCAGATAAGCTTTAAGGAGAAGGATTGACAAAATACATAAGATGAAAAACAGAAATTAAAAAAAAGAGCCAGCTACTCTGGAAGCTGAGGTGGGAGGATCACTTGAGCCCAGGAGTTGGAGGCTGCACTGACATATGAGCATGCCACTGTACTCCAGCCTGGGAAACAGAGTGAGACTGTGTCTCAAAAATAAAATAAAATAAAATAAAGAAAGAAAAAGAAAAAGCAAGAAAGAAAAGGGTAAGTAAGGTAGAGTATCAATAGAAGTAACTGACATGGACTAGAATAAACAATGGCTTGTAATAAATGCCATGACAATCCACCAATCACAATGTCAGTTTTATTACTAACAAAAGCTGCAATGGAGAAAATGGTTTTAGATCTTTGTTGACAAAGGGATTGTTAATAAATCACCCCCCCAAATTAAGAGAAGACTTTTTTTTTAAATTTAATATGTTAATTTGAAAAAATGGTCTTTTAACTTACCAAACCTATTCCTCAGCAAATCTCAAAACCAAGGTATTCCCAGTAAGACTCGCCTGAATAAGACTTCCAGGAGGGATGGACAGTGAATGGCATGCTTCCCTGGAATCAGACAGAGCCCCCAGGAGAACAGGAATTCTTACCATCAGGAAAGTCTAGGTCTTTCTCATAAAGTCACTCACAGGAAAACTCACTTCTCCCCTGGCAAGAAGTAAATATAGATTCCACAGTTCAATGCTCCTGAAAGGGCAATGCAGAAATGCAAAGTGGTGCTCTGCTCTGGGTTGTCACAAACACGGGGAATGCTGCTGTCATTTATCAGGAGGGTTCCAAGGATGTTTCAAGTTCCTCTGTGAATAAAACTCCAGAATAACAAAGAACCTTCTTGCTTCCCTCACCACCTTCCAGTGCTCCATCAGAGAGTCCCATGAATGAAAATGTGTTTACAGTTATCTGATCCCACACTCTAGCCCAAATCACATCTAAACAAAAAGTACTGTTTTCTAAATCCATGATTTTTAAACTTGGCACAAAACTCCTTGCCTGGACTATTATCTTACTTTGTGAAACATAAATCATACCTCACCTTATGCATAGTGAAATAGGAGACTATGTATAAGCAGTGATATGGCAAGCAGTGATACCCTGGACACAGTAACAACCTTGACATGGGCAATCTTGTGTTTAAAGTGATTTCTATGTATATAGCTTGTGCTAAACATTATGAAGAGTATAAAAACAAATCAAAAGCATAAGAATTCATTGCTACCCATGAATTTCCTCTGTTGGAATATCCTCTTACACAGGGTATTTTGGACAGAACCACATTTAAAGTCCCAAACTTATGATGGACAAAGGAACCCTATACCATAGTAAGAAACATTTACTTCTTTGTTCGAATGATTGGCTCCTTAAAGGAAGGCCAATAGCAAATCAATGCACAGCAAATAAGTTTTAATGGGAAAGGACAGGTGTAAGCAGTCAAGGGGTGGGTCAGTAGGTGAGAGGAGTCCCATATCGTAGACAAGCCAGGGGAACATGGGAAAATACAGGCATCATGGGTAGGAGGGAAGGGGAGATAAAGAGTAGAAAACTGATAAAGATAAATGTTGTTTACATTATAAACAACAAACATTTGTGGTTACATAGAAAAGAGGTAGAGAGTTCAGATCCTTAAGAGTCTGTGCGCTTTAGATGAAGCCAAAGTTATAGATGGCATGATAGAGAGAGAGAAAGGGACCGAGAGATATCATAACAGAGTATCCAGTACACAGTAGGTGTCCAAAAGCTGGAGAGCTATTGCTATTGTTACTAGTCATAGTTTTGCCACAAGCCAGGCTTTGTAAAGCCTAAAGCGATCATTTAGACAGCTCTTAGTTCAGATAGAGGACGAGGGCAGAGAAATAACAATAAAGAGAATGTTTCCACTGACCTTTATCTCTTTATTTGATCAGTCCTATGATGCTTGCAGAACTCTCTTGTTCATGAATTATGACCAGAGGCATTCCACCAGTGTCTGACACAACCTGAACACAGGTATGCACATTCCAGGAGACAAACTATTTTCCAACATCCAGTTCGTTATCCTGGACCCTTGCTGACAAATAGGTCTACTTTATGTCATCAGCTCTAATTGTCAAAAGTCATAGGAGAAGCATTCGATTTTAGACAAGCCACACTAAAAACAACTATGCTTAAGAGAAAACAGTAAGTTCAAATAGAACTAATGGTAATTTATGGCCCCATTTCAAATAGTAAACAATATTAGCAGATGCTAAAATGCCCATTTGAATATGGCAATCGTATAAATAAAGACTAGGATCACCTATGTTTACCACATCAAATTTAAATTGCCTTGTAGATCAAACACATGTAATTCCTCTGTAAAGTCCTTTAAGTCAATGATCAATACTTCTTAGATGGGTTACAATGGTCTCGGTATTGGGGAAGAGCCTTGATGAACAAAGTGTTAAGCTGCCGAACAAAACTGACTTATCCTTTCCTCTTTTAGGTGACCTTCGCTTGAAAAGAAAGATGAGAGTTGAGCTCAGAGAAGCCAAGAGGAATGGGAGGGGCATTGTTCAGCATTCCAGAGAGCCCGCACTACTGGATGAGTTGTATCTCGTTTTGACAGCAACAGCATAGTAAATGACAAGCGTTGTCAGGTAATGCATTTATCTTCATGGGAAAAGCAGCTATTCCAAAGCAAGAATCTCAGATGTTGTCACATCAGCTAGGACAAGAAGTCATAAAACAGGAAGACTATAAATGCAGGGGGTATGGTGATATCTAGACTACAATTAGGAGGAGCTGTGAACGGGCACTCCAGCTCCAAGCTCATGGGAGCTTTGACATTTTTCTTGTGTGTTTTGATTACCGGCCAAGTAATTAGTGAAGCCCTTATAGTCATCTATGACCCTTCTTGGGGCTCAAGACTCTGACCTTCCTTTTATTTGGAAAGCTTTATGGTCAAAGCAATTCTGCTGTTTCTCTCAAATGTTAAGTAAGGAAGAAAAAAATAAAAGGAGAAAAATAAAAAACATCTTTTTCCATTTCTTCATTTGTTCATTCATTCAACAGATATTTATCCTATAGTCCAGGCACCAAGCTAGGAGTGGCCTGGTCACTGAGTTAGAGATGCTGCCTGACTCACGAAAGTTAGAATCTAATTAGGACAGGCAGACACGCAGCAGGCACAAAACAGGCATGAAGGAGGTCATGGAGTGGGGCTTGGGCAGTGCGGAGGAGGGCAACAGGCCCAATCTGTGGAGGCAATGGAGGACTTCGTGGAGGAAGTGGCATCTAGCTAACACTTAAAAAGACAACTGTGAACTGGTCAGCCAGACAGGCGGGAAATAGGAGAAAATAATATGTACACATTTATAAGAAGACACAAAGTGTGTGTGGAAGATGAAGTTTGTAGCGTTGAAGTGCAGAGCGGGAGGGGTTGGGAATGTGAACAAAACTGGAGGGGGAAAAAGAGAGAAATATTAGTAGATGGTTCTGAGGAATAAGGGAAGTGGGTATGTTTGCATGTGTTGCAAATCCATTTACTGTGGTTTGCCATAGGTACATACAGAAAAGACCGAATGTAAAATGATAAACCTAGATAGCCTAAGAAAATCATGTAATGATTTTTTTGAATCTGAATAATCATTAAGTAATCATTAAAATTATAATGGACATACCAGTGAATTACTTGAACATCAGAGAGAATATCCTTATTTTTAAGATATTGTGCCTTAGATTGCTTCCAACCCCAAGACATAAAAACGTCATTATTTTAAAGAGCTAGAGCTTTAAATTCAGCCATCAGAAAATTTGTTTTATTTTACTCTCAATAGTCTGTTTGTATATTACTCTAATCAGCCTATTACCAATAACACCCAACTTGGGAGTTAGAGAGAACTGGTTTATCCCTGACCACGCAACTTGCTGTGTGACCTTAAACAAACTATTAACCTCTCTGAGCCTCTGTTTCCTTTAATGAAACTCACCTTATAGGGTTGCTATGTGTATCTGATAAGACAGTGGTTGAGCCTGCACTATTATTTATATTTTACTGAAGAGTCAACAAGATTCAGAGAGATTATGTGACTTGTGCCAGGCCAGGCAGCCAGCAGAGCGGCCCTCAGACTTCACAGCAGGCCCCTGAGCTTGTTCTGCACCTGGATCTCTTTTCTTTTGGGGTTTTCCTAGTGGTGATTTTCAGTGGTAAATATAATTAAATTTCAACTAACTTGCCCTTTCTTCTTACTGTATAAATAATACAAGTTCTTGAATAAAAAGAAAATAAAAGAGGAGTGGAGAAAAATAATAACCATAACAAAAATAGCACTGGATAAATACTGTATATCAGTAAATTGTATGGCATGTGAATTATATCTCAACAATACCATTACAAATTTTAAAAAGTAAAATAGCAGCCGATGAGGAGTGAGTAAGACAACATTTCAAATGGTACAATTTTGAGAAAGTTTGATATTGTTGTTTCATCTTTTGACCGGTAAAACAGAGGTGCTATTACCTGCATTTCCTTTTGCCAAAGAATTAAGATAAACTGAATCCTAAGTGGTAAAGTGTGCTATGATGCACGTACAGCTCCATACATTATGGCAACACTAAAAATAACATGAGAATGAAGGAGCTTTATTTCTTCATTTCCAATGACCCATGAGCCTCCTAAAATGTACAGGGAAAGAAATTCACCCCCACTGCAAGCACCTGCTCATGAGGTCATCTCTTCTCAAAATACTGAAGTCACTGAAATGTCAATGGCAGGAAGTTCTGGAACTTAGAGATTACACAAACCCATTTCTCTGCAGCACAGTTACATCATCATCAAGAGAAGCCATTTCCCAAATCCACAGCTTTCTAATCCATCAGCACAACAAGCTGGTGGAGAGCTTGGTTTCCCAGTCACATGGGCCAAAGAATCAAAATAAACACAAATGTGGCCAGAATAAAGCAAGTCAAAAGAATCCCAAGTCAGCCCCAGTCTACTCATGTTCAAAGGCACGCATGCTACACCAGACTTCAAAACAGAACTCTTCTGAATTTCCTTCCCATTTTATGAAGGAAATGTAAAATGAATTGTTACCTGTTTTCTCTTTTACTAGGAACACCATTTCTGCTTTCAAAATTCCTAATTTACTGGTTTCACAGCCGTAAAACATCAATGCAAGGGCTTTATACAAGCAAAAACAAACATGATTTTCCACTGTATGTAAAAGACAGAGGTCGGTTTTGCCCCAATTCCTACATAGTGGTAAGCTTAAAATCAAGCCATTTAGCTCACAATCAGGTCCAATAAATCAGTGGAAAAAATGGGAGAGCATGCCAAAATGTAACCATGGTAACACCACAGATGCGTCAAGAAATGGTGTGCTCATTTGCTTCATCCCCATTTCTTAAATTGGAATCTAAGTAGGGGAAGAATTACACAGAGAACAATCATGATTCTGCAATTACTGATTTCTGCAAAGTTGTATTGAACCTGCTACATTATAACTTCAGAGGCAGCTACGGGGCAGCTATGAAAACAGCCCTAGATTACCTAAGAGTTAAAAAGACCAGATTTGACACTTACTGGTTACTGAACCTCCCTGTGACTTTGTTTCCTCATCTGTAAAATGGGTATTAAAGACCCCCAACTTCAAAAGGTTACTATAGAAGGAAAGTCTTTCAGTGTGAAAGAGGAAGGGCAATGGTGACCTCAGGAGACTCGAAGCCCTGATCATCTTCGGACTTGATTTTATTGGCTTACAGCATTGTCTCAGTTTCTTGATTTATAAAAGTAGAATAGTAATCCCTGCCCTAGCTATGTGATTAACATTAGGAATTAGTTATTAAGCCAAAATATAAGAAATTATTATTAGGCTATTACTAGGATTACAGTTTACAACTTCAATGCTCAAAGACTAAAAGAACTGAGGACCACAAGTTCACATCAACATATCATCACAACCTCCTCTCCATCAAATGCAGCTTAGCTACTCCATGGACAGAGGCAACCTTGGGGCCCTGTCCCAAGCTGCTTGCTCTCAGAGCCTCTGTTTTATTAACTAGTAAAATGGAGAGCCAGGGGCCATTCTTGAATCCGATCTCTGGAGGTTATCATCCAGAACTATAGTCTAAGTCCTTGCAAATCTACAGAATGCCTTAGATTAGTTCTGCTTATTCTGTTACAGTAGGATTAGGAAACAATAGCACTCTAGCATATCATTTTCAATGTTTTATTTATTTATTTATTTTGAAAGAAAACCATTTATAGCAAACAAATCATAGAAATAAGCAGGGTACCTTGAACATTAAATTATTCCTCCTTTCTTTTGCTGCTTTAAAAAATGGTATTTCTAGGAAAATAAATATCAAACTTTGAAGGACTGGGTAGTAGAGAAGAGAAAGAAAAATTCTAAGTAATAAAACCAGAATCATTCTTTCCTCATATTTTAAAAGAAGTTAAACAACCAGGAACACAGTGTGCCACAGCACAGTGATACTTCACTACAACTGAGCTGCCAATTTATCCACCCATAGACAGACAGACAGACAGACAGACAATAAGCTGCCTTTCTTTAACACAGACACTCTGCTTTCAGCATTCCTGTGTCCTATGTCTTGTTGTTTCAGATTTGGTATAATCTAGTGGTCTGGAGGTTAGGGATTTTTTGATCTGTGGAAATCATTTCTTCAAACAAAATTATACATAAAATCCTGATTTATGAATCTGATAAAGATGGCCAAAAGGAGAACCCTGAGAAGGAAGAGAGAGCCGACTGGTCAGTCCAAAGGCCGCTGGCCTGCTCTATTCCATTAATATCAGCAATGGTTAACATTTATGGAGACTTACAGCACATTATTACCTTACAAAAAGCTTTCTGTCCCTCATCTCACTGACTCCTCACAGTAGTTCCATGAAACTAGTATCAATGACATGTCCTTTCCACTAATGTGAAAAGCGAGCCTTACAAAGGGTAGATAATTTGCCCCTCACTGCAGAGTTGTGACTGAAACCCAGGCACACCATGACATTGTGCTACTGTCCCATTTTCAATTCTGATTTGCTTGAGTTAAGGAGTCACTCAGTAGGCAAGCCACCAGGTGCTCCAGAACCAGTTTTTGAGATCTCCTTTCTCCCCTGGACTTTACACACACACACACACCAGTAGTGACATGCCAAAGCCTGGCTACTTACAAGGCACAGCATGGCGGTAAAGGTTATCCCTTATGGTCTGCTGGAGCTCATGATCAGGAGACCCTTTCTGGAACCGCTGATTGAGAAAATGTCGCAGGTCCTTGTTCAGCCTTCCTCCTGCAGGAAATACATAAAATAGACATACCACATCAACAAGAGGGCCTCCTGGAAAAGGAGTAGCCAAGAACTGAGTGCGTGAAAGCAACAGGATGCAATTCTAGCCCGCCATGCCTGGTCACTAGGAGGATGTACTTTGGATTTTCCTCTGCAGGGGTAAAGTCAAGCAAGAACGTCATTAGATAAAATGGCACTGGCAATGCATTAAGTTGGAGATCTTGTTTCAGATAATACTAGAAGGCTAAAATATCAAAGAGTTTAATGTAGGCTATTACATTTAAATATGTGCCATAAACACATGTAGAGACTATTACCAAAAAACTAAATTGCTCAAACCTTAAAGAAGACAATCCAGCAATAACTGTCAAATGATAAAATGTTCTTTGACCAGGGATTCGATTAGTAGGAATTTACTCTACAGGTATACTTGCAAAAGTCTGCTCAAATTTCCCGAGCATTACTATAGCTTTTTTTTTCTTTTCCAGAGATGAAGTCTCACTCCTTCACCTAGGCTGGAGTGCAATGGCACGATCTTGGCTCAAGGCAACCTCTGCCTCCCAGATTCAAGCGATTCTCCTGCCTCAGCCTCCCAATTAGTTGGGATGACAGAGACCCACCACCACACACAGCTAAATTTTGTATTTTCAGTAGAGAAAGGGTTTCACCATGTAGTCCAGGCTGGTCTCGAACTCCTGGCCTCAAGTGATTCACTTGCCTCAGCCTCCCAAAGTGTTGGGATTACAGGCATGAGCCACTGCACCTGGCCCTACTATAGCTTTTTTTTTTAATGATAAATAAATGAAAACAAAAACCTGGAAACAACCAAAAGGGAGCAATGAAAGCAGTTCCTCCATATAACAACTACTCTACATCAGCTAGATTTCCATGGGTTGATATTGGGAGAAAATGTGTGGAATTGTGCATAATGTCTGATTCCTTTTCTGTTAAAATGAATTTGGAAAAGGGAATACTGGGTATTAATAGGAGGAATCAAAAGAAAGTTTTAACACCATTTTCATTTAGGAAAAAGGACTTGAACTGGGGATAAATAAGTAGACTTCACTCTTCATCACACAGAGAGACAGAAGTAGACACAGACATCTCCCTACCCCGTGTTGCTTTTTAAACACTAAATGTATGTTGTTTTGGTGTTGTTAAAGCAGTTACCTAAGTGAGTCTGTGTTTGTTTCTTTGTAATTCTCTACACTTAACAAACAAAAGAAAATCTAAAAATATTATATTATCACAAAAATGTGTTATAGAAAAGAGACATATTTTAAAAAATCATCATCACAAATTACAGTCTGCAGGATCAACAGAAGGCTTGTAGATCAACCTAACTAGCATTTTCTCTTAATGGAAAAAGATGCTTCAATGACAGCTAAAAATAACTAGGCTGCGGCTGTCTTTCCATTTTTAGACAAGATACAAATTAGGTAAGAGCATTTTTAGCCTTAGAGAAACAATGCAGCAACCCACGAATCACGTGAGCCACAAAACTCATGTCTTCAAATGATAACTTCCTCATGGTCAAAAAGAGCAAATCATGAGAATGACAGTGATGGTGAAGATGATGATATTTCCTACCTAGGGAACGAAACTACTGATCTTTAATATCACATTCAATATAAGATTCCGGCTACACCTGCTCATTTTGAAATAGACTAATAAAACCCAATTTGAGCTATTTTATTTGACTGGTATTATATCTATTGTTTCAAGTGGACTGAAGGAAAATACATATATTCAAATAAAACTTAGGTCATTCAATCATTCATCAATTATTTATTGAATGAAGACACCAACATACCAAATGAACCTGCCCCCAGCCAAGAAAAATCAGCACAAGGTTTGAACAGACAGTTCTCAATGGAATATATATGACTATTAAGCATATAAAAAGATGTTAGACATCATTAGTCACTGGAGAAAAAAAATAAAATCACAATGAGATCCCACTAAGTACCGACTTGAATAACGGAAATTAAAATGACTGACAATATCAAGCGTTGGCAAGGTTGTAAAGAAAAAGGAACTCAAATATATTGCTTAGCAGGCATACAAAATGGTTCATCCTCTTGGGAAAACAATATCTTAGAAAGTCATACCTTCAATAGCCATGTGACCCAACAATTCTACTCTTACTTATACAAGAGGAATGAAAACAAGTCCACAAAAAAAATCTTGTAGATAAGCCAGGTGCTCACGCCTGTAATCCCAGCACTTTTGGAGGCTGAGGCAGGTGGATCACATGAGGTTGGGAGTTCAAGACCAGCCTGACCAACATGGAAAAACTGCTTCTAAAAATGCAAAATTAGCCAGGTGTGGCAGCACATGCCTATAATCCCAGCTACTCGAGTGGCTGAGGCAGGAGAATCACTTGAACCCAGGAGGCGGAAGTCGCAGTGAGCCGAGATCAAGCCATTGCACTCCAGCCTGGGCAACAAGAGCAAAACTCTATCTCAAAAAAAAAAAAAAACCAACAACAACTTGTAGATGAGTCTTCACAGCAACTTTACTTATAAATAGCCAGAAACTGAAAACAACCCAAATGTCCATCAAAAGGTGAATGAATAAGCAAACTATGGTATAATCAAGCACTGAGGTATGACACAGCAATTAAAAGAAACTACTAACACATGCATTAATACTGATGAATCTCAAACACAGAATGTTGAGCAAAAGAAGTCATACACAAAAGAGAAAATATTGCATGTTTTCATTTATTTACAAAGTTTTGGGATGGACTAAAAATTTTGGGATGGACTAATTTATAGTGAGAGAAAACAGTTTAATTGTTAAAGAGAGTTGAGAATAGGTAAAAACTGACTGCAAAGGGCATAAGGGAATAAGATTTATGGGGAAATGGGGTGAAAGACTTCTATACGATTTCTATACATGGAAGTTTCTATACATGGGGCCTCTATATTATTATTTTTATACTTATTTATAATTATATTTATTTAATACTTTCTTTTCTCCTGTTTCTAAAATTTTATTTTATTTTATTTTATTTTTTTAATTGCATTTTAGGTTTTGGGGTACATGTGAAGAACATACAATATTGTTGCACAGGTACACACATGGCAGTGTGATTTGTTGCCTTCCTCTCCTTCACCTATATCTGGCATTTCTCCCCATGCTATCTCCCCCCAACTCCCCACCCCCCACTGTCCCTCCCCTATTTCCCCTCAAACAGACCCCAGCGTATAGTGCTCCCCTCCCTGTGCCCATGTGTTCTGATTGTTCAACACCCGCCTATGAGTGAGAACATGCGGTGTTTGATTTTGTGTTCTTGTGTCAGTTTGCTGAGAATTATGGTTTCCAGGTTCGTCCATGTCCCTACAAAGGACACAAACTCATCGTTTTTGATGGCTGCATAATATTCCTCATGGTGTATATGTGCCACATTTTCCCTGTCCAGTCTATCATTGATGGGCATTTGGGTTGGTTCCAGGTCTTTGCTATTGTAAACTGTGCTGCAATGAACATTCGTGTGCATGTGTCCTTATAGTACAACAATTTATAATCCTTTGGATATATACCCAGTAATCGGATTGCTGGGTCGAATGGAATGTCTATTTCCAGGTCCTTGAGGAATCGCCACACTGTGTCTTCCACAATGGTTGAACTAGTTTACACTCCCATCAACAGTGTAAAAGTGTTCCTATTTCTCCACACCCTCTCCAGCATCTGTTGTCTCTAGATTTTTTAATGAACGTCATTCTAACTGGCGTGAGATGGTATCTCAATGTAGTTTTGATTTGCATTTCTCTAATGACCAGTGATGATGAGCATTTTTTCATATGTTTATTGGCCTCATGTATGTCTTCTTTTGTAAAGTATCTGTTCATATCCTTTGCCCACTTTTGAATGGGCTTGTTTGTTTTTTTCTTGTAGATCTGTTTTAGTTCTTTGTAAATTCTGGATATCAGCCCTTTGTCAGATGGGTAGACTGCAAAATTTTTTTCCCATTCTATTGGTTGTCAATTCACTCTAATGACTGTTTCTTTTGCTGTGCAAAAGCTGTGGAGTTTTATTAGGTCCCATTTGTCTATTTTGGCTTTTGTTGCCAATGCTTTTGGCGTTTTGGTCATGAAGTCCTTGCCTACGCCTGTGTCCTGAATGGTTTTGCCTAGATTTTCTTCTAGGGTTTTTATGGTGTTAGGTCTTATGTTTAAGTCTTTAATCCATCTGGAGTTAATTTTAGTGTAAGGTGTCAGGTAGGGGTCCAGTTTCTGTTTTCTGCACATGGCTAGCCAGTTTTCCCAACACCATTTATTAAAAAGGGACTCCTTTCCCCATTGTTTTTGTCAGGTTTGTCAAAGATCGGATGGTTGTAGATATGTTGTGTTGCCATCGAGGCCTCTGTTCTGTTTCATTGGTCTATATCTCTGTTTTGGTACCAGTACCATGCTGTTTTGATTACTGTAGCCTTGTAGTATAGTTTGAAGTCTGGTAGTGTGATGCCTCCCGCTTTGTTTTTTTTTTTGCTTAGAATTGACTTGGCTATGCGGGCTATCTTTTGGTTCCATATGAAGTTTAAGGTGGTTTTTTCTAGTTCTGTGAAGAAGGTCATTGGTAGCTTGATGGGGATAGCATTGAATCTGTAAATTACTTTGGGCAGTATGGCCATTTTCACAATATTGATTCTTCCTAACCATGAACATGGAATGTTTCTCCATCTGTTTGTGTCCTCTCTGATTTCATTGAGCAATGGTTTGTAGTTCTCCTTGAAGAGGTCCTTTACGTTCCTTGTTAGTTGTACTCCTAGGTATTATATTCTTTTTGTAGCAATTGTGAATGGCAGTTTGTTCTTGATTTGGCTCTCTTTAAGTCTGTTATTGGTGTATAGGAATGCTTGTGATTTTTGCACATTGATTTTGTATCCTGAGACTTTGCTGAAGTTGCTTATCAGTTTCAGGAGATTTTGGGCTGAGACGATGGGGTCTTCTAGATATACAATC
>PVKP010012935.1:0-56925 GCA_004027715.1 Plecturocebus donacophilus
GATGTCTGCTCACTGCAACCTCTGCCTCCCAGGTTCAAGCGATTCTCCTGCCTCAGCTTCCTGAGTAGCTGGGATGACAGGTGTGAACCAAGACACCTGGCTAATTTTTGTAATTTTAGTAGAGACAGGGTTTCATTATGTTGGTCAGGCTAGTCTTGAACTCCTAACGTCATGATCCACCTGGCTTGGCCTCCCAAAGTGCTGGGATTGCAGGCATGAGCCACCAGGCCTGGCCCACTTTGGAATTTAAAAACTACGTATGTGAGTTAAGCTTCCCTTACCAGTACCCTGTAATTATGAAATTCCAAATTTCGAATTAGTATGACAGTGAAACCCTATGATTCCCTAACATAGCTAAAAATGGTTTTGCTCTTAAGTTCTAGGTCACAGTATTTGGGAAGAAAATGAGGAGGTCAGGTTGTTTCCCCCGGGTTGTGTCAGATTGGTAGAGGATGGTGATAGGATATCAGGGGTTGCATTTTAATCATATACATCAGCACATAAGTAATTCTGACCTCCATGAATTGCTTTTCCTTAGGCAAGAAAACCTTAAAAACTTTCTTCACGCCTATCAATGCTGCAAGCCTATTTTTAGGCCAGTTTCTGCCCAGAAATACTCTGATTTCTTTTTTGTAAGTCAGAACTTTGCAAAAGTAAAGTATCTATCAAAAGAATATCTGAGAGTAGAAAGTCTGTCCCTCTATCAAAGGGGAATCAACCAAAATTCAGAAGAAATGAAGCATGAGTATAAGTCTTATTTTAGATACCATCAGATCTAGATATAATCTGAAAGTTGGAATTTAAACTATTTGGGCAATTCCTCTTCCTTATCTTCATCATTTGCACGCTTGGATTGGAGGTCTGGCTGGCTTACCATCCACACCAAAGGAAATCCCAGACCTTTGCAGTACTTGGAGAAAAAAGTCATCATCTTGACATACTATTTGTTATAGTGGAAAGTCTTCATATAACCATCTGTTTCTTATAAATGTGTTTATTTGCTCACCCTCGAGGAGCAGGGCCTTGGCTAAGGAGTCTCCAGTGGCAGAAGGAACGTCATGATTATCATCAGCGTCTTCAAGGACTGATGATGAAAGCCATACTGTTTAGTTTCTTCATTGTGTAAATCAAGAGACATAGACCTTACTAAATGTTTGTTCAATGACTCATATCGGTGTAGTCAATGTCTTCAAAAATTGTTTTCAATCTCACAAAGATCCGAAGGTAAAAGCATGAATATTTTTTAGTGTAGTGAGTCTGTATGCATTATCAAAATAACCAGTTTAAAAGTGAAAATTTATAAACATATAGCAAAGGGCAGGACTCGAGGGAATGGTATTCTTAAACACTGTATTGAGGACAGTGAATTGGTTTGGCATTTGTGGAAAGGAATCTAGCAATGTCTACCTGTAAAAGATATATGTGTTCTCTGACCCAGCAATCTACCTAAGCAAATTTGGTGCACAGAAGTGAGACCTAGGATTAAATACATGTGTAGGGAGCACCTATTGGGTGCCATATCTGAGTTGGCCATTTATCTCATTTAATACATCTAGTATAGTCAGAAATGCATCAGTTGATTTCATGGCCCTTTGTAAGCAAAGTTTTAAGTAGTTGCAAAGAAGAACATTTGGAACATAGGATGTCTTGAAATTTTAAAATTTGTATCAGTGAATTTCACAAAACAGTGCCCCCAAAACAAACAAAAAACAAGGACCAGGAAGAAGGAGAAAAGAACCCGAAGATAATTGTGAGCTGAGAAAACAGAATCAGTCCTCCCTAGAGACTCATTTTTAAAAATTCACATAGTTTTAATAAAATCTACTCTGAACAGAGCTGTTTGTGACATATTGCCAGCTGTCAGTTATTTCTCTTGAGGAATTTCCATGATCTTTACTTCCTTTTTACTCCTTCGACTCATGCATGCCCACCTCAAAGCAAGATTCTTTTCCTGAAAACACACCCACCCCACCACACACACACACACACACACCCTGCCTTTGTTGGTCTATAATAATTACAGAATTTGCTTTCACGTGTGGACATGAATACATGATCTGCTTTAGATCATAATCTTCCTGGTCTGTGCCCAGCACTGTCTCCGTAACATGAGGTCTGGCTGACTTGCCAAGTCAGTTTGTATTTCCAGAGCTCCCGTTTTAACTCCCCTGGCAGGAAGGGGACATCATCACCAGATCATGGGGTTCTAGAATCTAATGAGAAGAATCCAAACCTGAGAGTCAAATACTCAATGTTATATCTTGCCTTGACCAGGGACTTTCTGCAGTGCCTTTCCCTTTTGTTTGATTTTCTTTTTCTCCACAATAATAATCACAAAGTCCAGTCTCCACACCCCAGATGGTCTGTAAACCCAAATCTTTGTTGTCTGGATATTTTCAATCTTTGGTTTGCTCTTGTCTTCCTTCCCATTAACACTTAAATAGAAACAGCTTGGGATATGACAGCTTTTTCCCCCAAATCTCTAGGGTTAGGCAGACGGGTGGTGTTCCATTTTCACATTCACTTAGTGAGTTTCTGCCTCTCTGAATTCCCAGTGCCCATGCCTTCTTCCATCACAGTTCCCAGAGCTGAGATCTCACTTCTGCCCTGTTCTGTCCCACTCACAGGAACCCGTCTTCCTCTTTCTCACAGAGCCCCTGATGATGAGAGCTTTAATGATGTTTAGCAGATAGGTGGTGAGAAATGATTATATTACAGAGAAGAGAACAGTTTCCTATCTAATGTCAAACATTATGGTTTGATAAATGTATTAGCTACTTCCTAAAAGGGAGACCCTCTTATAGGTTGCATCTGTCTATGGAACCTTCTGCTTCGATCTCTTTATATCATGGTTCTCAGTCTTTGCTGTGTATTAGAATCACCTAGAGAGCTTCCAGACATCCGGGTGCACAAGCCTTACCCCAAACCAATTAAATCAGAAGCATTTGGGGTGGGATCACCAACATTTTTAAAGTTACCCAGTTGATTCTAGTGTTCAGCCATGTTTGAGAACCGTTGCTCCAGAGTGTTCTTACATCTCTCTCACATCTTTTCTCACACCCTTGAAGTCTTCTCTCCAAATTCCCAAGAAAACCAAAAATTTATCTTATTTTATTAAAGTGAATCTTAGATCTTTTAAGTATGTCTGTATGTCCATTTATACTTTTGGTCTCATACTAACTCATTCATGCTGTGTGCATGGGTCTTCATTTCTTCCCCCATGGCTTGGGGTGGCGGAGCAAAAATAGGCTGAAACAAAAGAACTATTTACCCCAAAGATGAATTATGTCACTGGCCAAGAAAGCAGACACAGCTGCAGTCAGGTTTTGTTTAAATAGCATTTTTTTTTCTTAGCAGTACACATGGAAAAAGTTCTTTCAGCCCCCTGAAAATAAAGGGCTTTGCACATTTAAAAGCTCTTTCTGTTTGTACAATGCCCACCTCTGCCTCTTTGGGAGATCAGAATTTCCTTCTGTGCAAGCAGTGTGATCTCAAAGAGAGCTGTCCTCACCCCAAACACACAAAACCAGATCCTCCAAAGTGAGACCCAGGGCATTCTTGCATTGGTGCCTGGGGCTGGATAAAATGAGCTGTTAGGTCTTTTTGATCTTTAACTCCTAAGATTCTGACTCATCTGCACCTAGGGGGAGAACCTGGAGTGAGCTGACCCACAGGTGTGAACTGAACCTGACTAACCTCTCCTCCTGACATGTGTTCTCTTTGCATTGGTGTTACTTGGTGTTTTAATGGACACTTTTATTGAGAATTGGACAGGAACAGATGCCAATGAGAAAGCATGCTTTTCTACAGCTTCATCTGTCCAAGCTTGCTCCATCGCCCAAGATTTGGCCTTTCCAGAACAAACAACATTTTCAGCCTCTATATCCAGGTGCTTTGGAGGTCTCATAAAGATGCCAGTGAATGCCTGTGGTTGTGTTTTTGGAAGCCTAATTACTAAAGCAGCTAGCAGCTATCCAAGACACAGGATTCCTTCAGTCAATGGGACACCTTGTGCCTTCCACATGGACAATATAGGTGGTCTTCTGAAGTCTCAGAAGGAAATATTAGTTTTCGTTTTTAGAAACCACCAGTTCTCAGCTAGAAAGTTGCAAAACACTGTTGTCTGATGATAATCAACTGTTGGGTATTTCTGTAATAATAATGGTTTAGTGACAATATGTGCAAATAATTTACCTTTTTCATATGTTTGAGTAGGTTCAAGATTATTTCTGTTAAGAAAATCTGTCTGTTACCTGTATTCCAATATACTTCCTCCAACCTGAAAGAAAGGCACAAAGTTACAGTGAGATCTTGGGCTTCCGGCACAGCAGAGTGTGTGCACACGGTAATGGGTCGCACATGCCATCCATCATGTGTGTAGGGGATAATTAATGGGGTAAGCGGCAGTTAAGTTCAAGAAGACTTCAGCGAAAATCACATGAATGATCACCTTCTTTGCACACAAGCTGTTTCTTTGCTTGGGTTAAGATTTCTACACCTAGGAAGTTGTATTCTTTGTCCTCTCCAATTTAACAGTAATTTATCCCCTGTTCTTTGAGATGTTATGTACTTCACTGTGGGGTTTGGGCATGGCTCTAGAACAAAATCACTGATCAAATTTTCACTGAGTTCAATTTATTACCAAGTAAATCTTTCCCAGTCTAAACTGCAGCCAATAGAAAAAGACTATATAATTATGACTAAATATTTCTTGATGAAATAAATGAATTTCTATGGCATATGACATGGAAAATGTGACCTAGGGAGTTTACTATTTCCTGCGAGCACAGTGCACTCCTTTTTTTCCATTTTCAGCTCCCTACCATAGTACATTGTCTTGCATTTCTCTTACTTTCAGAGAAGAAAGTAAGACTGCTTTGATAAACTGCTAAGCTAAATGGCAAAAAACAAATCTCTTCTCTTGAAGTCAGAAAAGTAGAGTGACCCCAGCCCCAGGCCCTGAAAAGGGATAGGATCTGGTAGGGTCCCTTATGGGTCCTGGTTTTTGCGTGCCAGAATGTCCACTGCTTGCATTGTAGCTGTTCTTGCAAAGTCTGTTCTTCTCCTTCTCCTACTCAATACAGATTGTATTCTTTGATCTCTTTTCAGTCTTGGAAACTACCAAGCTTTTCCTCCTTCAGCGCACCTCTGTGAATTTCATGACAGTATTCTCTTCTACACTTATGCCAACTCCTCAGTGCTTCATGTCTGCCTTTCAAATCCCACTGATTTCTTTCTCTCCCTGCTTCCAACTCTCTCCTAGAAAGTCACATAGAGTCTAATTATTAGCCTTCTGTTTATTGCTTCACGTATTCCCCCTAAGAAAACTCATGGCATTTTTCATCATCTCTGTTTCTTATCTTGGTGTCCCATACTTCTAAATCAGTATTCAGAGATCTCAACATCCTTGAGCCTCAGTCTTTTATCTCCAAATGAACACTTCTACCTGGAAAACCCACCATCATTTTAAGATCAGCTTACCACGGAAGGAAATTACCACTCACACCTTAGACTGAGGGCATTACCCAGGCTTCTGTCAGAGCAGGAGAAACACAGGGGAGGGTATGAAAGAAGGGGTTCATTACGGAGATGTGACTTTACTCCTTTGATCATGCCTCTAGTGTTTGAGCTTGAATTCAATAGAAGAAGTAGTTGGGAAGAAACGATGGCTGTGCTGTGTAAGAAAGCAAGGGAAAACTGAAACCCACATCTTTTTCTTGCTCCTCTAAGCAGCCGAATTCAAGGATGTGATGGGTCTGTCGCAGCACTGTCTCAGGAGCTAAATATACAACTAGCCCAGTAGTCATCTGAGAAACTGAAGGCGATGTGGCAGGAACTGGAATTACTGTGGGCTCATGGCAGCATGTGTGAGCTGCACCAGGCACCAAAAACAGCCGATCATGAACACAACTGTGCTTCATTTTTGCCTTTCGAATCCCACACAAGAATCTCTTGTGGCCAACTCCAACCCAGAACCATGCAGAGAAGAGAGATCTGGGACCACAGCTGTAGCTCAGTCATGCTGACACTGTACACAGTCACCCCAACAAGTGCTGTCCTTGGCCCTCCACATCATGTTTCATCTTTGTACTGAGCTAATTATTTAATCACCATGTTATTTAAAAAAAAAGGCAAGAATTTGGCGCTGGCTGCTGTAGTGCTTTTTTGTGGCAAGTGTGTTTTCTCTAGAGGGATTTTAGGTGTTCTGCAGGAGGCACCCTGGGGGTTCTGAGTAGAGAAATCTCTGGGCCCCTCCTCCCTTCTTCAACCAGGATAGATTTTCCTTCTTCTGCTTTACGTGTTCAACTTCTCAGTGAGAATTCATTTGTAGAAAATTTATCTGTTGGTGCTTACAGAAAAGAAATAGAGAGAGGAAGGAAAGAAGGAAGGAAGAGAAAGAACGTAGGAAAAAAGAGTGAGGGAAGAAAGGAGAGAAGAAAGGGAAAGAGGGAGGAATGGAAGGAAGGAAGCAAACTAGTGCCCACAGTATCAAGTCTTAATTCTCCCACATTAATCCTCCCATCTTAATCCTCCATATTCACCCAACTTTTTTTCTCTTAATATAACTCCAATGGGAATCTTCTGCTTTAGCGTGACTGGGTCTCTTATTCATTTCTCAAAAGACTGTATTCATTACCAGTTTTATACTTTGACTCTCACATTTCTTTTTCTTCTATTTTTTGGACCTACAATGTCCCCTCTCCCTTGACCTTTTCTAAGACAACTGTAGGCCAGTGCTAGTTCTGGATCAAAGTAGAGAGGTCCAGTCTCAACCCTAGAAAAGAGATGAAGATGGCAGTGGGGTGTCATTTCATTTAAACAGACACATGCACACATAAAAACAAATGCATGCACACACACACATATGTGCATATATGCACAGATATATACGGTAATTTTATATTAAAACCCTTCTGTAAATGACTTTATATCTATAAATGTATACATGCATTACGTTATTTCGTGGAGGTAAATAAAGATTAAAAGGTACCAGAAACCATTTAGAAGAAGAGAGGAGGAATGTTAATAGCATGTATTAAGTGCCTCGTAGGCATTAGTCTCATGACTTTAACCGCATTTAATTTTGAAAGTAAGCATAAGATGTCGGCGTCGTGAGCCTCATATAACCAATTTAATGAGGAATCTAAACTCTTTGTAGGACAGACGTGAAGCAGTTTTATTTTTTCTAATTATCTTGTCAACCGCATTCTCTATTCTGGGCAGCGGGGATGTTTAATGACATCTCAGCTTGATTCTCTGACTTTTCGGTCTCTTGGTTTCTTGAAGTGTCTTATTTGGGTTCTTAAGAGTCAGTCCTGTTTATTTAAAACCTTCCATCGAATTCCTGATAACCTCTGTCTTTTCCCTTCTGCCTGGGTGGGCTCGGCCTGTGGCTACGGTGGCTTCGGGAGCAGAAGGGATGGGCTGGGTGGTCTCCTCTGACGAGACGCCCCCTTCCCTCCCTGTTTTCTGCCCTCCTTCCTCCCTGTCAGTTGTGGTTGGGAGGAGAGAGTGAAGACACTGCCTTTTTACTAAATCCTGCAAATGAGGTCACAGTTCTTGAATTGGAGGATTCTATATGCTGTTTTGACTCCCTTATTTTGACTCTCCATTTGTGAGCAGCAGCTCCTGCATGCCTACTTGACAAAGAAGTCATCTCCGGCAACTCCCTTAGGCATTTATGGTTCCCTGTAAGATCTGTTCCCATTGCTCTGGTGTGTGCACCTTTTTGTCCTCAGGTGAGACTGTCCCTAGTAAAACAGTTACTGTAAATCACATCTACCCGCCATATTTGAGTTTGGAGTTACAAGTGTCCACCTTGCATACTTCATTGAATCTGAGAAACTGAAGGCGGCTGCTATTTACTGAATGTTTTCATCTCCCCCACCCCTAACTTATATACTAAAACCTAATCACCAAGATGATGATATTGAAGGTGGAGACTTTGGGAGGTGATTAGACCATGAGGATAGAGCCTTTGTTCACAGAATGAGTGCCCTTATAAGAATGACCCCAGGCCAGGTGAGGTGGTTCACAGCTGTAATTCCAGCATTTTGGGAGACCAAGGTGAAAGGATCATGAGTTCAGGAGTTCGAGATCATTCTGGCCAACATGGTGAAACCCTGTCTCTACTAAAATACAAAAAGTTGGCCAGATGTGGTGGCAAGTGCCTGTAATCCCAGTGTCAGGGGAATCACTTGAACCCGGGAGGCAGAGGCTGCAGTGAGCCAACATTGTGCCACTGCACTCCAGCCTGGCAACAGAGCAAGATTCCGTCTCAAAAAAAAAAAAAAAGAAAAAGACCCCAGAGAGCTCCCTTCCACCGTGCGAGGATACAATGAGAAGAGAGCTGTTTATGAACCAGGAACACTAGACACTGAACCTACCAGCACCTCTGTCTTGGACTTCCAGCCTCCAGAACTGTGAGAGATAAATTTCTGGTTTTTGTAAGTTACACAGTCTATGGTATTTTGTTACAGGAGCCCAAACAAATTATGGGAGCAGTCACAAATAATAAAGACAAAGCATGTGTGACATTTCATTAAAAAAGGTAACAGTATCATGTCCAACTACCTAATCCCTCATCAAAATGCTTCTGCTTCTGATGAGAAAAAAGGGAAGGGACATGAGGTGTTGGTTTTTATTGCCGTCTGTAACTCCATACCACGGAATCAGTGATGGCGTTCACCGAGTCATTTAGCAAATATTTACCAAACATGTAATGCACACCATTTTGCTGATGGGTATGGATAACTCCATAAAGAGAACTTGACATGTAGGTAGAAAGGTAGAAAAATTTCAAACTCCACTACTCCAAAGTTCAAAAAATAGTCTAGCTTTTTTCTTTTTTCTTTTTCCTTTCTTGAGACAGAGTCTTGCTCTCACCAGGCTGAAGTGCAGTGGCATGATCTCAGCTCACTGCAACCTCTGCCTGCTGGGTTCAAGCGATTCTCCTGCCTCAGCCTCCTGAGTAGTTGGGACTACAGATGCATGCCACCACGCCCAGATAATTTTTCTATATTTAGGAGACACGGGGTTTCACCATGTTAGCCAGGATGGTCTCAATCTCTTGACCTCCTGATCTGCCTACCTTGGCCTCCCAAAGTGCTGGGATTACAGGCATGAGCCACTATGCCTGGCCTGATATAACCTTTCTTATATGCTCTTATCCTTCTGTATGTTGACTAGTGGCAGGGAGTGCTATCTAACTTTCCAATTAATATATCAGTGTTTGGGGTTTTAAACTGTCCTTTTATACTTATTAGACCTTTTTGCATAATGTTCAATCTATGAAAGTGTCACTGACTCAGCTCACCCACTCCTGTCCATACATATGAGGGCCCTTAGGTGACCTCATGGTGACGGGAGGGACCTCAGAACCATATGCTGACCTCGCAGCTGGCTGGGCTGGGCTGGGCTGGGGGTGGAGTTTGACCCCATTGAGGGTAGTTTGTAGGTACACAGAGCTGTAATCCGTGATCTTGGTTCTTTACCTCTGGTAGCTAATTCTCAACAATCCATGTCTCCATTTTAATTCCAAGAGGATATGAATCCCCTGACCCTTTTAGCACCTTGACATTTCATCATTTGGGGTATACAAATGTCTGGCTCTCTTGCACACCATAGTCAGGACATGAGCCACATTCAACAGTGTGAACTCAAGCTTATTTGTCTAATTCTCTCCATCTATCCATGCTGCACCACTGATGATCTCTCACCTAGAAACAAGCCGGTGGTCTTCTCAAGGCACAGTTGAGAAGGCAGTCACTAGTCTTGATTTTCCAGGGCTCCCCACACTATGGAAATCTCTACAACCTCTTCTTTTTTGTGAATCAGCCCTGCACATGTGGAGGACAGGATTTATATCCGATCTTATTCTACCTCAGTCACTCTTTTTCTTCCCCATATTTTTCTAGGCTAGAAGCAGGCAGTCTCCTACTCCCTGTCAAATTGGACTTTACTTGATACTTTCTTCTTCCTAGGGACTCTACACCTCATGGATTAGCTTCCTGCCTCCGTGGAATGATACAATGCAGGAAGAGACACAAGCTTCTGATAAAGGAAAGGGAACACATGGGGTGCAGTTATTAAAAATATTATTCTTATTTTTCAGAATAAAGAACTTTTTATATTTCATCTCCATGGAAGGTTAATAAAACTTAAAAAAAAAAAAAAGGAGTTTAATAAAAGAGACTTTAGAAGGAAAAATAACTCTGAGCCTCTTTAAATCCTATTGCTCTAACACTTCAGCCAACTATAAAGAAGACCTAATACCCCGTACCAATGAAACATGAAGTTAGATGTACTGCTTCTTCCGACACACAAACGTACAGTCGTTTACAGAGTCTTAGAGCAGCAATCTATTATAAGATGCCTTTGATGTTGCATTTTCAAAGTTAACATTTACAGGGGTTCAATGGGAATTCAAATCAAGTGCAAATTTCTGAGGAGTTCCAGAGGAAGAAGTAAGAATTCAGAGCCTATCTTTAGGTAGTAAATGTTTAAGCGGATGCGTAGTTTTCTTTCTGTGTATAAGCATGGGGTAGAAATTCCTTATTCACACTGTACGTGATTCCTGTGATACGACAGCTGAGATTCTGGATTAAAACTAAGAGACATAAAATTTATTGTTAAAAGTTTATACTATTTCTGTAAAACTACAGCTGGATTAGGAGATCAAAAATAAGCTAAGTTTAACAAACTTCAAAAAAATTATCTCAGTAAATGGATGTTTTAATGTTTATTACCTACAAAAATGTGGTTTGCTTATGGCTGGTAAAAATTTAGTCAAGTTCTGATATCAGCTTCCTTACAAACTGTCGGTTTTAACTTTGAATGAATGCAAATGCTTCTGTTTAGCTTTATTACGTATTTAATAGTATCTTCCACGTGTGATCATAGTCCCTGTCCTCAAAGAATTTCTGACCTTAGGAAAGAGACATGTCATTCAACTAAGAAATCACACGCTTTGACTCATGCATGTCTCATTCTGATGGTTCTATGGGACTGGGTCATCAAGGGGTTTCAAGCAGGTGGCATCTTATATCTATTAAAAGCAAAGCAGTGGGGCCCGGGGGCTCACGCCTGTAATCCCAGCCCTTCAGGTGGCCGGGGTGTGCAGATCACGAGGTCAGGAGATCAAGACCATCCCGGTCAACGTGGTGAAACCTCACCTCTACTACAATACAAAAATTAGCCAGGCGTGGTGGTGGGTGCCTGTAGTTGTGGCTACTCGGGAGGCTGAGGTAGGAGAACCGCTTGAACCCGGGAGGTGAAGGTTGCAGTGAGCCAAGATCACACCACTGCACTCCAGTGTGATGACAGAGCGAGACTCCCTAAACAAACAAAGAAACAAAAAACCTGAGTGCTCAGCATTTGTCAGTGAATGAAAGATAAGAAAGATGTGAAGACCCTCCCCCCATCCGCCACCCTCATGTGAGCCACACAGTGGATGTGAACAGAGGAGAAAATTTCAAAGAATGGCGGGGCCCCAATCACAGTGGACAGTAGTGATGTGCCAGTGTAGAGAAGCTCTAAAGTTGAGAATAGTATCTATTGTAACTTCTGCTTGACATACAAAATGCATTTTTGAAGAAAAAAATTGTGGATCTGGTAATGAAGCAGTTAGAAAGATGTTATTTGGGCTTTGTTGCATACAGATATCACCAGTTTTCATGCCAAAAAATTTTTGACCTATTCATATTTTTCTATTCCAGGCACTCTCTTGAGTTGAATGAAGAGCAAACTGGCAGGAGTGGGGGCTCATGTCTCTAATTCCAGCACTTTGGGAGGCCAAGGTAGGTGGATACCTGAGGATAGGAGCTCAAGACCAGCCTGGCTAACATGGTGAAACCCTCGTCTCTACTAAAAATACAAAAATTAGCCAGGCATGGTGGTGTGTGCCTGTAATCTCAGCTACTCTGGAGGTTGAGGCAGGAGAATCGCTTGAACCTGGGAGGTGGAGGTCTCAGTGAGCCCAGACTGGACCAGTGCACTTCCACCTGAGCAACAGGGTGAGACTCCATCTTAAACAAAACAAAACTGGCCCAAAAGAGTCCAAAAATATAGACACTTAGCTAGGAATCATGCAGTTCTCACCAGGACACATGACTGCTGTGAGGCAGATTTTGACAGCAGCTGAGATGGACTGGGAGGCATCTCAAAGTCAGAGTGTTGGATCTTAGTAGGCAGAGAGTATATGGGGGGATAAAGAAAGGATATAAATTTTTGAAAAAGACTCAGGTTTTTAAATTTTATAAAAGGTACAAAGAAAACATCGTGGAACAGATTTTATGGGGAGGATTTGACTTATGCTGAAACGTGCTCACTATGAAGTGATGTCAAAGTTAAGTTGAGATATATGGTTGAAGGCATGCGGTCATGAAGGCTGCAGAAAGAGATTTGGGACCTAAGGGGACAGTGGTAGGTTGAAGAATGGCCCCAAAACTGCTTGCATCCTGATTCGCTGAACCTGTGAATGTCACCTTATGCGGCAAAAGGGAATTTGCAGTTGTGATGAACTTAAGGATCTTGAGATGAGAAGATTATCTTGCATTACTCTAGTGTGCCTGATGAATTACAGGGGTTCTTATAAAAGGAATGAGAGAGATCAGAGGTAAAAGGTAAAATGATGGAGGCAGGAGTTGAGTGATGCATGGAAGGGGTCATGAGCCAAGGAATGTGGGCAACCTCCAGAAAAAAACAGCCCAGCTGACACCTTGACTTCGGCTTGGTGAAACTGATTTCAAGCTTCCGACCTCCTGAACTGTAAGATAATCAGTGTGTGTGGTTTTAAGCCACCAAGTTTGTGGTAATTTGTCACAGCAGCCATGGGAAATGAATGCCAGGACCTAGCGAACACTGAGAAGAGAAGATCCTCATTTGCTGTAACTAAAACTCATTCTTTTCAACATTTGGAGGGCTTTTCAGTTCTGTTTCAATAGCCCGCAACAGATTGGGGAATGACAAAATTCCACTCAGGTCACCCAGAAATTCAGAATCACACATAAGTTCCATGAAAACACAGACGATCTGTTGCGCTCCATTCCCTCTCCCTTTCTGGAGGAGAGGGAAATCCCTAATGAGCTTTGTAGGCCCAAGGCCTGTTTCTGATACGTGGTAGGTATTTGAAGTACATCAGGCTGGGCATGGTGGCTTATGCCTGTAACCCTAACACTTTGGTAGTGCTTCTGTTTAGCTTTATTATGTATTTATTTAATAAATAGTATTTATTATGTATTTATTTAATAAATACATAATAAAGTATTTATGTATTTATTTAATAAATACATAATAAAATATTTATGTATTTATTAATACATACCTATTAAAGTATTTATGTATTTATTAATAAATACATTTATGCCTTTATTAAATACATTTATTAAAGTGGGAGCATCGCTTCAGGCCAGAGTTTGAGACCGGTGGGGGCAACATAGCAAAATCCCATCTATTCCAAAAAAGAATTATATATATATAATTAGCTTTTCAAACGAAAAAGAATTTCAAAATTTTATGCTTTTTTAATTGTATGGAAATATTTTTCCCAGTATAAAAATTAAATTTATTTATATTTTGCACTGAACATTTTGCATTATAGGAAATTTTCATAAAAATCAGATTTCCAGTTCTTCAGTCAGTGTTTCTCAAGCACATGTCCCTGTATCCTGGTTGTGGAGGGTGGATCTGTGGATATATTCTTGGGGTTTTAAAGACATTTATGAATTACTGAAGTTTGAGGGACACTGAAATACACACATGTTGAAGGAGCAAAGGGATAAGGAATACATTCTTTAAGAAAACCCAATTTGGTAGTTAATTCGGTGGGGAAAAAATGTAAAGCAAGTCATTTGGTGGTGTGGAAATCAAGTAACTAATTGGCATGTTAAATTATTTTACATTTCAAACTAGAACAATCGTGCAGGCATGGCCTTGCAACACTTCTTCCCTCACTATTTTCTCTTTCACAATACTAAGTGTACTACAACAGTGAGAACTAATATCTTAGCACCAGAATACATCTTGCACCTATTATCTGTCCTGTCTGACAGTAAAAAGTTAATGGCAGCATCCATCCCCCTTTGGGCCCCTAATAGATGGCACATCATTGTTTCAGAACACCTGAAAGAATGTCTGGGTGCACCTCCCCAAGCACCTGACAAGGGAGAGGTGGGGGCCCAAGAGTAATTGCCATGTCATTGCCATGTGATTTATTGCAATGCTTAATTATGTCTACAGGGCACCATCTGGAGACCTAATTTGTGTGCTTTATGAGCAAAAATTGCAGGCAAAATGTTCCTTCTTCTGAACGTAACTGAGTCCCACTTTGAACTTCTTGCACCTTATGTTTGATCCCAACACTATGTCCTAATTATTTTAGTTTAGAGCATCCCAGCCACACAGAGCAACTCTTATTCTAGAGGCAATGGGCTTTTCCTTCTTATACTATGTTATTTAATGGGTTAAACATGTAGGGAGTTTTGCATTATACCAAAAACTCCACAGTAGAGTGAAATCACAATGAACATGTTTCTGAACTATTACTGGTCATCAACCAAATGCAGTATTGCATTTATTGGCATCTTATTTTTTTTTTCTAATTACCAATTGGCAAGTAATTGTCCCCAAAATATTTGCGTAAAAGGGTTGATGGCAAATCAGCGTTACTTGATGCGGATTGCTTTTTATTCAATTTTCAAATAAATTTTAACCTATTATAGGAATCTTTTTTAAAAATCATATTACTGTGCTGAGTTGATTTAAGAAATGCTTACTCCTTTCAATTAAAACCCTGAGTATTAATCAAATGTTTGACACTATAAATGTTTCCAATTAACATCTAGCTTAAAACCACATGTGCTCCAAGTGAAATTCAAAAGATCTATCTGTACAGGTGACCTCAGAGAAACCATTAACACATGGCTGGAGACAGCAAGAAACTTTCTCCATTTGCAAGCCTGAGATAAAGAATCACTCTATGACTGATTAGTACTTCAAACATCCTTTTCTGATGTGGGTTTCTTCAACTGGAAATTGAGTATTTCTCACTGAGTCAAAAAGGAAAATAAAATTAGGAAAATATATACAGACAGAGTGAAGTTTAAAACAGTCTATCTAGATGAGCAGTTAGTAGTTCCAAAACCTAACAAAGGCAATGATTGGTCATAATGTGAGCCTGATCAGTAATCTTAGGTCTAAGAGAAATTTTCCAAGTTCTTTTTCACTTCCTCACGCAGAGGTTGCAAACTCAGATACCTCCAGCGTCCAAGCAGGTAGCGTAAATGAATGAAATGAGAGTGTCAGGTGTACTGGAGGCCTCGGCAAACTAAAGGGAATACCTCCTGCCTAAATGGGAGTGTTCCCACCCACCAGCAGCCAACTATTGTCATGTGAAAATGACAGCCCTGTAGGACTAAACATTCTGCTATTCCAAGAGAAGCCAGAAAAAAATCTTTTTCATGCGAACTCATAAATTTGAAATGATGGCAATTACCTCTATGGAAAACAAAAACAACACAGACCTCTTTGCAACCAGCCTGTGACCTTTGTGTCTGCTGCCGTACGGAACTGGGAGCAGGGCTGACACAGTCAGAGATAGTCAAGGCCGCTATGAGGATGAAGGTGAGCGCCCTGCAGTAATATGTCAGCACATCATAAGCTTTGGAGAGTATGCTTTGGCTGGCTCACTGTTGAATGTACCAGCGCCTGGCAGAAAAAGAGAGAGCACATACTTCCCAAATAATTTCTCAACTGATCAGTCAAATGTAGTTAAATTATTCCAGGTGTGCTATGCAGGGAGTTATTATGGCCATAAGTAAAATGGTAACATTAAGACAAGCCCATTTGCTCAGTGACCTGATGAATTGCATTCTTTCTCTCCTGTCTCTCAGTGGCCTATCAACAGCTGGGGTTGTCAATCCCACAGTGAGGACTGCTAATAAACACCTAGACCTAGTCTGTAGAAAGATACATATTTCTCTTCCCCCCTCCTTCAAATATCTTTTCAAAAGAGAAAAAGCAGATGATCATAAGATAAATGGCTGGCAGTGTACACAGAGAGAAATATTTGACATTCAGAAACAATCTCAAGACCCCAAGAGCCATACATTCATGTTCGTGCAAAAAAATTTTTTTTTTAATCTAAAGCAAAGCTAAGGTCTGTGTGCCTTTGGTGGAAATTGTTCAATGGCTTTGAAAGTAAGAAAGATGATCATTTTACCTTATCAAGGAGACGGCTCAGATCATAACTAGAGCCAGAAGACTTGGGATTTTGCCTTTTTTTCTGCTCGCTAACTAGCTACATGGTTGCTCAGTAGCTTGCATTACTCTTCCCATCCTTCGTTTAAAAAAATTGATCAGATACCAAATTTTATATGTAAAATGTAACTAACAACAGCCAAGTAAATAAGATCAGACAAAATAAAGCCCAGAAAGCAATTTTAAAGCTAGAAACACTAGCGTGTTTCTTTATTTGAATTTTTTTTCTGAAAATATTTTCTGGATTTCCTTGAAGATTTGTTTGATTGCAGATGTCAGGAAACCCAGGTAAAAACTAGCTTCAACAACAACAACAAAAAGATTATCTTTCACAACAGAAAAATCTGGGTATAGACTTTAGGCCTGGCTTATCCCAGGTTCATAGTAATGCCACCATGACCCAATCTTCGCTGCATCATAATGAAGCAGGAGCAGCAGTAAGAAGAACTGGAAAGGAAGAAGTGTTTATATTATTATTATTATTACAGCCGGGAGCCAGGCGACAATTTGTCTAAATGACCAAGCTCTCCTAACAAAGAGAAGCTCTGCCTTTATATAGGCTTACATTCCAGATATTACACATCAAAGGATCTTAGGTTTACAGCCTTAGAAATTGTGAGTGAAAGGGTCTTGGGTTTACAGTTTTAGAAATCACATGTGAAAGGGTCTTGGGTTTGCAGCTTTAGAAGTCACATATGAAAGGGTCTTGGGTTTACAGTTTTAGAAATCACATGTGAAAGGGTCTTGGTCGATGGAGGAGTGGGGTGGGGTTTGGTCTTGTTTAAGTAAAAACAATGTCTTCTGGAGAGATTCCCCCACACCATGCCTGCTATTTACAGGAAGGTGATTCAGGAGGCACCGCCAGTCGGCCAGCCTTTTCTTCTGTTGGAATGCAGCGTGGAGGTCAAGGGAGAGGTGATCCTAGATGCCTGGGTCTTTCCTCAATGGCACCATATTGGCCTCTTTCTCTGTAGTTGGATTCTAGGAGTTCTAGGCCCATATTCTTTCAGGTTTAATTCAACTTGAAAGAAACACCCTCCTTTCTTTCACATAGGAGTCTCAAATTGGGCCAGATTAAGGTTTAATTTTAGTGATAATTTGGTCTAAACGTTCTAGCCAATCTTTTTGTCTAAGGTAGTGTGACACTTGGAATGGTCAGGTCTGAGTCCCCATGACTCAGCCACCATGTAAAACAGGGATACAATTAGCCCCTCCTCAGTATGTGGAGTCTTTTGTCAAAAATTGGGGAGAATGGATATGTTATATTTTATGACATGATATATGCTTTGTTTTAGAGTTTTGGCCTAGAGTGATAGTTTAGATACTTTATGCCTTAAATGAAAGATACAGAAAAATCTGCTTTCCTAAAGAAAGTGACTTTGCCTAGTATTCTTCTTTTGACTATGGGAACATTTTAAAGACAATTTTGTCCAAAATGTAGTCCACTAAAACCAGTTCTTCTGAATTAATGGAAATATTTTTTTTCACAGAATAGTTTTTCTCATAACTAACATAACTTTTTCCCTTTCTTTTAAGAGGTAATTTACATATCACAAAATTCACCCTGTTGGAGTGAACAATTCAGATTTTTAAAGTATATTCACAAAGTTCTGCAATCACAATCTCTAGCTAATTCTGGGAACTTTTCATTTTCCTAAAAAAGAAACCCCACATCCATGTGTGGTCAACCTCCATTTACTTTACGTCCAGATCCTGATAACCATGAAGTTACCTTTTGCCTCCACAGACTTGCCTAGGCTGGATATTTCCTCTGTACCTGTATCAACCACATGGTTTAGTTTCTGTATTCCGAGGCTTTAGCATCTGGGGCCTTGCCAGTCTGGAGGGACTACTCCTTCTGGAGTTAGACACACAGTTCCTACAGATAGTAAGTAATTCGCCTACTTTTCAAATATGGATCAGCCGACCCACAGCCTATGCCGCCAGCCACCTCCTCTGCGGGCCTCTCATACTATCCTTTGTGATAATCATCTCAGGGCTATGTACCAGGCAATTCGTGCCAGCCTTTGCACTCCAGAGCCTGATGAAATTCTTCCCAATAGCCAGTCTCAAGCCTGTGTGCCTTATCTTACCTGTGTCTCCCCATGAACACCATAATAAAGGTCCTTGTCCACATGTTCCCCTTCCTTCTGCTGCCTGAGTAACCCAGGTGCTTTCTCATGTGGCCCGCCCTGTGGTGAGGCTTGATTTCTCCTCTTGGGAACTGTGAATAACAAGCCATCTTTTCAATGGCAGTCATCTGATGTGTTGTTATTACTATATCTAAGTAATAATAAAACCTATATGAAAACATTATATACATGAGGTCCTACTATATGTTTTATATCTGGTTACTTTCAGTTAACATAATGTCAAAACCTTGAAAAAGGTTTGTAAACCAAAAAGTATCTGAGAAGTCTCAATCAATTCAGAAGTTTGTTTTGCCAAGGTTAAGGTCATGCCTATGACACAGCCTCAGGAGGTCCTGACAACATGTGCCCAAGGTAATTGGTTTTGTACATTTTAGGGAGATGTAGACATCAATCAAGACATGAAAGATGTACACTGGTTCCACCTGGAAAGGTGAGACAATTGCAAATGTGGACTTCCAGGTCACAGGTAGATTCAAAGATTTTCTCATTGGCAATTAATTGAGTTACTATCTAAAGACCTGGAATCACCGGAAAGGAATGTCTTCCTAAAGTAACGGAGTGTGGAGACCAAGGTATTATCAGTGCAGATGAAGGCTCCAGACAACAAGCTTCAGAAAGATAGATTGTAAATCTTATGAGACTTATAGAGTCTGTTCTATCAGTCGTTTTGTTTGTTTGGTTGGAGAGGGGACAGAGTCTCAGTCTGTCACCCAGGCTGGAGTGCAGTGGCACGATCTTGGCTCACTGCAGCCTCTGCCTCCCAGGTTCCAACACTTCTCCTGCCTCAGCCTCCCATGTAACTGGGATTACATGCATGTGCCACCTGCCTGGATAATTTTTGTATTTTTAGTAGAGATAGGGTTTCACCATGTTGGCCAGGCTGGTCTTCAACTCCTGACCTCAAGTGATCTGCCCGCCTCAGTTTCCCAAAGTGCTGGGATTACAGGTGTGAGTCACTGCACCCAGCCTGTTCTATCAGTCTTAAGGTCTCTGTTGATGTTAATGGTAATGAGGCATGTCTGACTCCCACTTCCCATCATGGCCTAAACTAGTTTTTCAGGTTAACTTTACAATGCCCTTGGACAAGAGGAGGAATCCATTAAGATGACTAGGGGGCTTAGAATTTTATTTTTGGTTTGTAGGTTCATCCATGCTGTAGCATATATCAGTACTTTCTTCCTTTTATGACTGAATAATATTTCACCATATAGATATATCACATTTTGTTTCTCCATTGGTCAGTTGATGGGCAGTTGGGTTATTTCTATATGTTGGCTATTACAAGTAATGCTGCGCTGAATAAATTTACAGTATAAGTTTTTGTGTGGACATATGTTCTTTTTTTTCTTTCTTTCCTTTTATTTTTTTGAGATGGAGTTTTGCTCTTGTTGCCCAGACTGGAGTGCAATGGCATGATCTTGGGTCACTGCAACCTCTGCCTCCTGAGTTCAAGCAATTCTCCTGCCTCAGCCTCCCAGATAGCTGACATTACAGGTATGCACCACTATGCCCAGCTAATTTTGTATCTATTTTAGTAGAGACGGGGTTTCTCCATGTTGGTCAGGCTGGTCTTGAACTCCCGACCTCAGGTGATCCACCTACCTTGGCCTCCTAGAGTCCTGGGATTACAGCGTGAGCCACTGTGCCTGACCAGACATATGTTGTCAGTTCTTTTGGGTGTATAACCAGGATTGGAATTGTAATGTCATAAGGTAACTCTATAGTTAACTTTCTGAGGAACTATCAAACTTTTTCCAAAGGAGCTGCACCATTTTATATTCTCATCAGTAAGGTGTAAGAGTTGCAATTTCTGGTTTTGGTATGCATTTCCTTAATGAATAGCAATGTTAAGCATCTGTTCATGTGCTTTTTGTCCGTATATATGTATATATTGGCCATATATCTATCTATATATAATTTCTGGACTCTCAATTATATTCCACTAATCTCTAGGTCTATCCTTACGTCGGTACTGCACACAGCCTTGATTACTTCAGCTTGGTACACCATCTTTTGATGGTGTTCAGAACATGCTATCTACTTCAAAATATGGCACTCTGGCAATTGAGCAAATAGCAGCAGTTGGAAGGTCACTCTTACCTTCCCCCACCTTTCCCCTGAAGCAGGTCATAAAAGCAGGAATTTTCTGATCTTCCACTGAAACAGGTCATAAAATCTTCCCTCTCTATACCCAGAGGAAAGGTGCTAAGAACACAAAGATGCTGAGAAGAACCTGAACAAACTGTCTTTGCTAAGCTCCCCCTGATTTATTACCATTAGGGCATACTCCCTTTGTTCACTTATACTTCCCCACAACTGTTTATGCTTCATCAAACCAAGGTATAAACATACACATTTCCTTATTTATTTGGTCCTCATTTTCTCATGAAGACTTCCTTATCATGTAAAACCTATATTAAATAAATTTGTGTGGTGTTCTCCTCTTAATCTATCTTTTGTTATAGAAGCCTCATCCATGAAATTAGAGATGGGTGAGCAAAGTCAATCTCTTCTCTCTTATAATTTAAATTCCACCATAATGTTTTGAGATAAGTTTTGTTGTTTTATTCTCAAGGTAAATTAATAAAATTATTTTCTGCTTTTAACAGATGATTTCTAGTTACTGCCAGTTTCTTTCATACATCTGATGAATTTTGTGTTCATAACTCTATGGTTATCTCATTAGGGGCTTTAAGCTACATTTCCACAATATTGTGATATGACTCTCCTAAATTTTAAACTCAGGTTCCTATATTTCAGTGCAGGCCTGCAGATCTGCTTCCATACTTTTAATTTCAATATTTTACTTTTGAAAGCATTTAACTTCTTCATTGCCAAATTTAATTACTGAAGTCCAGATTAAGGCTGGTTTCCATTTTTACTAAGTCTTGGTTAAAATTCAGAAAGCTTATTTACTCTCTAGTGATACTATTACTGACTAGTTGAATTGTTATACAGGAGGGAATCTGGGGCTATAATTAGTCCATATGAGTTTCCAAAAATCAACTTTTTGAGTTATAACTTACATCATAAAATATTCCCACTTAATATATACAATTCAATGGTTTTTAGAGTATTTAGTATATTTACAGAGTTGTCCAACTATCAGCATAATCCAGCTTCTGAACATTTATGATTTTCATCAATCCACGAAGAAACCTTCTGACTCATAGCCACTTCTCCTTCCCTCCACCCTCCAAGTCCACGCTACCACCAGTTCATTTTCTCTGCCTATAGATTTGTGGGGCTTCCTAGGACTGGATGCTGGGTCAGCATAGCTTAGTGTTCAGCCACTGTTTGGTCAGAAGTGGTATTTAAGCCCTCTTTAATGGACTGACTGAATGTGTGTCTTCCTCCAAATTCATACATTGAAGTCCTAACTCCCAGGGTGATGGCATTTGGAGATGGGGGCCTTTGGTAGATAATTAGGGTTAGATGAAGTCCTGACGATGGGATTAGTGCTGTATTCCATTAGTGCACTTGGAGCTAACTCTCCCCGCCCATCTCTTTCCGTGTGCACACATTGAAAAAAGGCCCTGTGAGAACAGAGCGAGAAGGTGGCCATCTGCAAGCCAGGAAGAAGGCCCTCACCAGAACCCAACTTTGTTGGTGCTCTGATCATGACTCTCAGCCTCCAGAACAGCAAAAAAATGATTTTTTGTTCTTTCAGCCACCCAGTCTATGACATTTTGTTAATGGCAGCCAGAGCCGACTAAAACACTTCCAGGAGAGTAAGATTTTCATCTTTCACTGTTGGATCAGTGTGTTGCTTGGAGACTATGTCCACAGTTCATAGAATTTATAAATTTGCTTTGCATGTAGCCAGGGATTATAGTTGCCTCAAGAGTTCTTCCCACCTGCTGCACAAACAAAGCCAGTTCATTGGGACCACTGAAGTATTGTATTGAGGTACTGCAGTATTTTGGTAAACTAATTCCTCATTGTTGAATACAGTGTGTTTCAAATTTCTCTTTAAAGAATCAGTATGCCAGTATGTTCAGTTTCTGTGTTCTTTGTTCTCCAACTTAAAGTTTAACTTCCTCATTCTCTTTGTCTTCTTGCCCCTAGTTTCAGTAAGCAACTTTCCTGCCAGCCCTAATCAGTAGTTCACGTCTGTTCCCCTGGTCACTTGCTCTATCCTGAGTTACCCCATGTCCCCTGCTCTGACCTGAGTCACTTTTAGTCACCTGTTCTGTAACCATCTTTCCCACTGAAACTGCTGACCCTGACACTCTGGCTCTCTTTAAAATAACCAATAGAAATTAGCTTAGACTGTGCAGTCCAACCCTAGCCAACAAGGGAATGACACAGTGGTAGGGGCTACCTGCATCAGGGATAAGAACCTTTCCCCTCCCTTGTTCAAGTGTGCTCTTTACTCTATCCATGAAAAATACCCTTCTAAAGAAGTAAAAGTTGCCTTGCTGAGAAAATTTACTTTCAAGTGCTATTTCTTTTGTAGCACCGAAACATTCGCTTCTAACATCATTGAGGTATTTCAGTAAAGAAAGAGTTTAATTGACTCAAGGCTGACCACTCCAGAGATGGAGTTAACACTCAAATTAGTCTGCAGAAAGGTTCATGGGTTAAGAGTTTTCAAGCATATTTTAGTAGGAAAGGGGCTAGAGAATGGGGAATGTTGATTGTTTGGGGATAAAACCTTGGTGGAGGTGTGGAAAACAATCCCCGTGCACTAAGACCACCTCTGTGTGGGAGCCACAGGACTTTTTGAGTCAGGAGTCATGGTTCTGGGTGGAGCCAGCTGATTGTTATAAATGCAAAAGTCTGAAAAGACATCTCAAAAGGCCAGTCTTAGATTCTACAATAGTGATGCCATCTATAGTAGTAATTGGGGAGGTTACAAATCTTGTGACCACCAGAACAATGGCTGGTTATTGTTTATGCCTAAATCTTAGCAGAATTCAGGCCCCTCCTTTAACCCTAGTCTTGCAGACTTTTATTAGTTTTACAAAGACAGTTTAGGTTTGGAAAGGGCTATTATCATCTTTGCTTTAAGGTTAAACCGTAAACTAAATTCCTGTCAAAGTTAGCTTGGCCTATGTTCACAAATGACCAAGGACAGCTTGGAGGTCAGAAGCAAGATGGAATCAACCATGTCAGATATCTCTTACTGCCACAATGTTGCAAAGTCATTTTCAGGGCTCATAGCTCAGAAGTTCCCTTTCCCACTGCTACTGCCTTGGGCGCGCTCATGGTCTTCCCCAGACCACTAGACAAGGCTTGTGATTTTAGCAGGGTCCTCTTTGACCGTTTCTTACCTTTCACTCCCCATTAAACTTCTGGTTTTGGGTTGTCATTGGTGTTAACCTTGAGCTGTTAATTACCACTAGTTGCCAGCTGATTGCTGTATTATTTTTGACAACATCCTGAGCATACATTTCTCCTGAGTCTTATCCAAATTAAATGAAGTCCCTTGGGCTTACTCAGATTACATCTCTTCCACCCAGTGGAATAGGGCCTGGGAGAAGAGATAGTTACTCTTTGCTGGCTGTCCCATGCAGAGTCACCATTCCCTTCTCCAGTATAGACCGAATTATATTGTCAATTCGTCTTATAGTACACTTCTCAAAGAGCTTGTTCTGAAATACACGTGTCTTCTGAAAAGAAACAAACTAAAGCACAAAATATTATTTGAAGACTTTACCTGGGCCAAGAGGAGGACAGCTGCCAGGGATGTAATTCCAAATTGCCCTGGGGAGTGCTTCATCAGACTGTGTTACAGGCAGGTTTTTAAAAGCAAAGGGAACAAGGAGAGGGCCAATACAAAACTGTTTAACAGGAATCCTTGTTTGTTTACAGATAACAGTAGTTAGTGATTGGCTGTACATTGTTGAACTATAGTTGTTCAACTATAGTTGAACATAAATATGAGTTACAGTATCCAGCATATGTGTCTTATGGCTATTTGGCATAAGTTAGTCTAGAGCCCACACAGTAGGTGCATTCAAGAGATAATTATTTAGGTCAAGAGGGAATGAGGCATGATTGCTGTTTCATTCCAATGCCTATCTGACCCAAAGGGGCTTATATTCCTCAGATGAAAATATTGATTTTTCTTCTTTCTCATTTTCTCCTTTTGAAAAAGTCTTTCTTTTTGAAAGCACTAGCAACAAAAATATGAATGTCAAGGTGTCCCTCTTTATGGGGAAGGTTCATTCCCAGATAGTCCTGAAGAATCTTTAAGAGTGCCCCCAAGCCAAATTAGCATCCTAGATTGGCATAAGTGAGACCTCAACCAAATCATTGATTTATATAACTGCTTTGTTTATTGAATCCCTTCTGATATTTGGAATTCCATGATTTTAGTTTTCTTGGAAGAAGCAAAATGAGAGATACATAACATTAGTAATGTACTTACAAATTACAATTTAAAAAAAAGTATTTGTATACCAGAACCTATTCCATTAGGAAGCCAACTAAAAACTTGTGAAGAAAATTAAAAGCCAGTTTTCCCTTAGGGATTTGTAGTCAGGAAATAATTCAAGATTCAGTCCAAATTGTAGGAAACTAATGAAAACTCAAAAACAATGGTCAGGGCTTAGAATGTTATAACAGGTATGCTATCCTTTTCTTCTGAAATAAACTTTTTCTTTCTTAGATGTCAGCTCTGCCATTATCTTCCTTTTGCTTGCATTTGCATTATAGATGATATCTTCAATCCATCTGATTTGTCTTTTAAAGCTATTGGTGATATTGTGAAAGATAGGTGAATTGAAACTGGATAACGTCATCCATAAATGTACTTGACCTAGCCCTTCGAAACTGCAGGATGTCACAGTGTACTGGGAAGCAGGCAAACAAATGGGTGCCATCATGTCCCCATCTATGCAGTGATCTTCTCTCTCATCCCTCAGGACATTTCAGGCTAAACGTGACATGTGACTGGAGGAATACTCAGCCCATGTAAAGAGAAATGCATCCACCTACACTAAGTATGGATAAAAATTTATACAAATTTTTGGAATAAAAATTAATACAAATAGGTTACATTTTTTCTTTTACTTCAGTAGATTGCCTTGTGTTCTTCTTCAGTTGTCCACACCTCAGGCAATTTGAAGATCAATCATCTCAAAATCTGTGCACCAGTGCTTCTCAGTCTTGGCACTGTTAATATTTTGGACGAGCTAATCCCTTGCTGTGGGAGCTGGCCTGTGCCTTGCAAGATGCTCAGCAGTATCCCTGGCCGTCATCCACTGACACTAGGAGCACCTTCCCCCCTGTGACAACCAGAAATGTCTCCAGACATTGCCAAATGTCCCTGCAGGGTGGGGAGCAGAAAACACAATCATGCTTGGTTAAGAACCACTGTTGTGTACAGATAAAAGCCATAGAGAGTTGCTCACACCCAACATCTTCTGTGGTAGAAAGATCCACTTCTCACAGAGGTCTATTACATAACCACAGTTTGCATTCCCTGAAGTTCACCCGTATTTTCTGATCTTTTGGAATCACTGTATGAGCACATATGACTATAGAAAATTTGGAAAAGGGAAGATACAAAAAAGAAAATTTTTAAAACTTATCATTGAACCTAAATTTGTTGTGTTTTCTTATAATTATTTATGTAGAATTCATTGGCTGGTCAACTCTTCCTTCAGTTTGGTCTTGCTTATCACATATCTTTTAGAAATTCATTTACATTTCTATCACATAATTTGGAAATTCTATCATATGAAATTTATGCTTTTCCAGTGTCAGCACTGATAGAAATCCCCCATTTATATAGTCTTTTAGTGGGACTTTTGGAGAGAAAGAGAATTAAAGGCAGAACCTAAGCATGACATAGAGGGCAACCCTTAAAAATATAAATGTATTTTACAACGATGAAGAAACTAATTAGCTCTACCTCCAAAACACAGTCAACAAAATTAATATTCAAACGACAAACCCTGAGAAAATATTTACAACATCTGTAAAATGACAATATTAAGATTTTCTTAACATGTAGAATAAAAATGCAATAACGTAATATATAACAGACTTTAAAAAGTTTAAAAAGACAAATATTCTACTAGAAAAAAGACAAAGTAACAATTCACAAAATAAGAAATATGAGATATCATTTTCTTGTAACATAGAAAAGATTTTTATAATAATGCCCCTTGTTAAATGAAAAATCTCTTACACCTCATATACAGCCTTAGAAATTTACTCAATAATTCTACTACTAGAAACTTATCCTAAGGAAATATGCATGAATTGATGTGAAACACTTATCATAACAAAATTCATCAGACCCATCTTCATTATAGTAAAAAATTTAATAATTACTTAAGTGTTTAATATTAAGGTATTTAAAAATAAGTTATATGATAGTACCCTAAACCATAATTAAAATTGTATCTTAGAAAACTATGTATTTCTATGAGGACTATTAACATGTATTAAGAAATAAATATCATATGGTATTATGGTACAATGCCAAATGGTAAATAGTATGCATATTTGTAATGTTAAAAGTTTCAGTGTGGAAAGATCTACACCAAAATATTGATACCCCTGAGTAGTGAATGTCCTAGTTTATTCAAACTGTCTTCTGTTTTCCCATTTATATTTTCAAATATTTCTACAGTAAACATTTGTAATAAAAATGTTATAAATTGTTATAATAATATAACAAGCCTCTTGAAAATTTTTTGGTTCAGAAAGAGCAGAACGACGTTTTCCTTTCCAAACTGCTACCAGCTGGGAAAATCATCATGTAAGTTGTTTCACACAACATGCTTCATCTGAGAAGGAAGCAAATCTTGAGAAGGACCTTATATTCATGGTCAGCGACGTTCACTGAGGGATCCTTTTCATCATTCTCCCCAACTGAGCTAAGCATGTCCACCCTCTGCTGAAGCAAAACTCTTTCTCAGCCAGGAGCACGTCAATATATTGAAAAAATTACAGCAGTACTTGAACTGAATTTGAATGGATTTTGAAATGTAGTTATGATTCAGTAGCTAGTGGCATTTAACGGGGTTGTGGTTTACGAGAGATGCTAGGTTCCTGAAACTCACAGTTCTGACTATCCACGTGAAAATAATTTTGATGAGATAAAAGGTGTCTAAAGAAACCAATGAGCTGTCCAAGGACCTAATTTCATATCAATTGTGGCCACACTTGTCTTGCTTATGACTGTATTTACCATGGCTAGCAAAGTTCCTGGCATATAATTATGTGGTAAAAAATAGTTATTAAAGAAACGAGGCCATATTTTAACACGACACAGTATATGTAATCCAATACAAAGAAGGGAGTATAGGAAAATGAAGTGAAAGGGGAAGAAATTAAATAATTGGAAAAATAGTATAGAATGAGAGATTCAAAATATTAAATGAAAATTAAATAAGTATATGTTAGAAAAAAGTATCGTAAAATAAATTATCATTCTGGAGACAGATGATGTAGTGTGGCCAAAGATAGACTTCAGCTATTCTTACATTCATTCATTCTTACATTTTGTACTTTTCTCTTCCTATGCTCCCATTCTTCTTCTTTTCTTCTCTTCCTTCTACCCTTCCTACCATCCTCTCTTTCTTTTCCTTCCTCCCTCTTTTTCTCCTTCTTTGTGCCTCCCTCCCTCCCTCCTTCTATTGCTTCCTTCTTTCCTTCCTTTCTTCCCTCCTTCCTTCCCTCTCTCCCTCCCTCTTCTTTCTTTCTTTCTTTCTTCCCCTTCCTTCCTTTGCCTTCCTTCCCTCCTTTTTTTCTCTCTCCCTTTCTCTTTCTTTTCTTCTTTCTTTCTTTCTTTCTTTCTACCTTCCTTCCCTTCCCTCCCTCCCTCCCTTCTTTCTTTCTTTTTCTTTCTGTTTTCTTTCAACTTCTCTTTTTTTTTTCAAATGAATTCTGTCACATCCCAGACACAAGATAAACACTGTACTTTATCTGGTAAATATCAGTTTTACTCAAAGAATCTGAAGGAAATCATGCCACAACAAGCACTAATACATTTTATGTTGAATGAAAAAATAAATGCATGAATTATGTTTTAAAAATCAACAAATGCCATATTGGCTTTGAGTGAATCCAATCTCTACGAGATCATTTTGGACCCCTCGGTGATTAGGGATTCCCCGGTGGTTGATTTTGAGAAGCCCTGGTTTACACGAAGACCAAGAATGCATGCGTATCCAATACATGAGAAACAAAGCTTGGAGAGACGGTTTCATGTTGCGTGAAAGAGTCAGGATTTATAAAATATCTACAGGCTGACCTTAAACAGTAATATAAAAAGATTAAAACTGTCCAAGTACAATAAGCAATCATCTGCTGAAAGAAAAGATGGAAAAGGCCAGGCTTCAACAAGAGTCACAAGACAAGGAATTTGAGTAATACATATTTGATACGGTCCAACAATGGGATGAAGGAACTCAAGAAAGGCTTACAGATTGTAGGCTCAGTTCATAGAGATGGGGAGAAACTGTTTTATTCCAATCACATCTGGTGGGTTATATTCATCTCAACATCATATTTTAAGAAAGCCCTTGACAAATTAGAACATGCTCACAGAAGACTTGTCAAGGTAATGACAAAGACTTGAAATCATGCTACATGGGGCAATAAAGAAAGCTGTCATCACTGCTGTGACCAGTTTAATGGTTCTTATACCACCATGCTACTTCACTAACAATCCCAAAACAGTGAATTAACACAACAAAAGTTTATTTCTCATTCATATTATGCATCTGTGATGCATTAATGGGAGTTTTGCTCTATACAGTCACTCAGGTACCCAGACTGATGGAGGGTCCACCATCTACTACCTGTATCGTCTGGAACATTCAGCCTTATCAGTCACAGAGCAAGTCAATGGGAAAGTTGCATGCAAGCTGCAGAATGCTCTGCGTCACAATAACATGACCCCACTGACCTGTAGCCTGTAATCCCAGCACTTTGGGAGGCTGAGACGAGTGGATCACAAGGTCAGGAGTTCAAGACCAGCCTGACTAATATGGTGAAACCCCGTCTCTACTAAAAAATACAAAAATTAGCTGGGTGTGGTGGTGAGTGCCAGCCCACTCGGGAGGTGGAGGCAGGAGAATTGCTTGAACCTGGGAGGCAGAGGTTGCGGCAAGCTGAGATTGTTTCATTGCACTCCAGCCTGGGCAACAAGAGCAAGACTCTGTCTCAAAAAAATTAAAAAAAAAAAAACTGAGAAATATGAGCAAGCACATAACACCTAATCAATCTTTTATTTCATCATTTTTAAATGGCGTAATGCTTAGCTTTCTATTACTTTATCCTCAACTTAAAAATAGTAGCTGGGAAATCATGGATTTGGTCTGCTGTTATATTTTCTCTAATACATGTTAAAATACGTGACTTTTAGAATTACAGAATTTCATCCACATGCCACCTAAAATCATTCTACCTACTACGCAGTGTGTCACTTTTAGAGGGAAAACTAGCTTGCCGATTGCAATCAATTGCAGGAGAGGAAGAAGGAAATGATGTTACATGGGAAGACCTGCTCAATGAGACTGTGAAATGCTGTGGGGTTCCTGAATGGAAATTTGGCATCAAACTTCAGGAAAAAAGAAAATGACAATTACGTCCCCAGACTAGGACAATCATTCTTTTTTTTTTTTTTGAGATGTAGTCTCCTTCTTGCCCAGGCTGGAGTGCAGTGACACGATCTCAGCTCACTGCAACCTCTGCCTCCCAGGCTTAAGCGATTCTCCTGCCTCAGCCTCATGGGTATCTGGAATTACAGGCACCCGCCACCATGCCCAGCTAATTTTTTATTTTTATTTTTAGTAGAGATGAGGGTTCACCATGTTGGCCACTTGGTCTCGAGCTCCTGATCTCAGGTGATCTGCCCACCTAGGCCTCCCAAAATGTTGGGATTATAAGTGTGAGCCACCACGCCTGGCCAGGGAAATCATTCTAACTTGGAAATATTAAAGAAGATGGAAATGCATAAGAATTAGGCTAAGGAAGGTTAATAATAACATTAAATAAATGGAACATCAGTGAGTTTAAAAACCTGGGTTTTAAATTTCCACTTTTTTTTTTTTTTTTTTTTTGAGACGAAGTTTTGCTGTTGTTACCCAGGCTGGAGTGCAATGGCGCTATCTCGGCTCACCGCAACCTCCGCCTCCTGGGTTCAAGCAGTTCTCCTGCCTCAGCCTCCCGAGTAGCTGGGACCATAGGTGCAGGCCACCATGCCCAGCTAATTTTTGCATTTTTTAGTAGAGATGAAGTTTCACCATGTTGACCAGGATGGTCTCGTCATCCACTCGCCTCGGCCTCCCAAAGTGCTGGGATTATAGGCGTAAGCCACCCTGCCCAGCCCCACTTTTTTTTTTCAATTGAGACAGGGTCTCACTCTGTTGCCCAACCTGGAATACAGTGGTGACATCACTGTATTCCAATGGCTCATGGCAGCCTTGATCTCCCAGGCTCAAGCGATCCTCCTGCCGCAGCCTCCTGAGTAGCTGGGACTGCAGGTGGGTGCCACCATGCCTAGCTAACACATTTACCTTTGTCAGAGACTTGAATTAGTCATTTAACCAGGCTGAGTAGTTGAATAAGTAAAGCTGCTTCACTCAAAAATCACTTTGCTTTGATGATAACAATCAGCCATATTTATTACCACATGTTGCGTAAAATTCTTTTCTCACATTATCTCATTTGATCTTTGCAACAATGCTGTATGTTATATTCTATCAATATTCCCACTGTATAGATGAGAAATCTGGGGTCTATTTACAGTGAAATACTTGCCCAAGGTCATAGAGCTAAAACTGAATCCTAGGTCTTTAACTAAAATCCAACCCTTAAAAGGAACTCGAATTTCTCACTTAGTTTTAGGGGCTTTTATTATAATCTTTCCACCAATTTCTTACCTTTTTCTATCCTTTGGATATGAGCAAGGCATAAACAGCAATAGTTGAAAATTTACAGAGGCAGTTTTAGGTTGTCACTCCGTAAGGACCTTAGATTGAAGTGGGTGGCTGGGATGGGAAGAACTTTTCTATTTAACTTAGGACTGTCAGATAGATTTTCTGAGTGGTTATTCTATCTCGTTTCATTTTCTTACTTTTATATTTTCTGTCTTTCTTTCTTTTAAACATTTTTCCAGTCTAAAAGCCAGAATCAACAGGATCAAAAATCAAACAAAAATTCTGAGCTTCCCTAAGGACACACATGGGGGATTTGAGAATGTCAGCTGTACAAATATGACGCCACCTTTAGACAAACTGTCTGGAAGGATGGGTTGGGGGGGGTGGATCCAGCCTCTGTGTGTTGCATGCAGATGTCATGTGGCCATGCGTTTAGCCAGCTTTATTATCTGACAGATATGGAGCACAAATATTGACTTTTGCTATTTTTACTGTAACTGCAGCCATAAACGTTGATTACTTCAGGAGAGTGCAGACGGGGAAGAAGGCAGCAGTGTCTCCATGACCCAAGAGAGCTTTTGTCTTTGCCTCAGGGCGGCCCAAAAAAGAGTAGGACTCTGCATACGATCCTCATGGAATGATTCAATACAGAAATAGTAAAATGGTGATGATGTGAAAGATCCCGCAGGTTTGAGGGACTTAAAAGATATCCCTATGAGTTCTGTATTGTCATCTGTGTTCATTTAGCCCAAGAAAATTCTGAATGCAGGGAAGAGGGGAATTTAATAGCATTTGAAAACCTCCCTCCTTCCACGGTGCATGCCTCTCCTCCAGGCAGACTTCCTCCTCTTCCGATGGCTACACACAGTAATTGACAATTACATCTTCCAATTTCTTCCCTTCTGCATCCCAGAATTATTTGCTTGACAAGAGAACTCATCAGTCAATCAATGCATATTGTGTTGTTGGTCCTTTGTAGGAAATGAACGGATGCCTCTTTTGGTGACAATCTATTTCTTTGGCAGATGCAAAAAAAGCAAGGGAGATTTTCTGATCTAGCACTGTTGTTGTTGTTTTTGTTGTTTTAGATTCAGAGTGTAAAATGTATGTCCCCAGTGTGGAGTAACCCAGATTTCCTGTTTGATTAGGTCTAATGTGTTCCACATGAACTTCTGGAGCCAGAAGCGTCACAGTATACATTACGGACACTAACAGGATGATAGTGGGGTGGACAGCCAGAAACTTGAAAATGGGCCTAGAGGATGACTGGTTTCCACCTGCAAGAAAAGGTTTGTTTATCCCTTAGTAGTCACTTCAGCTGAACTCAGCATCTCAGCCAGGCACTCAACGGCTTCCGTAAGTTTAAAGCAGAAGAGACTCCATCTCAAATTGCAACTCATGCCAGCGTCCAACTCTGGCCTAAGTCGACCCAAAGCAAAGAGACTTGCACTTTCTCTAGAGATTCAGGGAGTAGGAATGTAACCAACTTAGACACCTTTAGGGGTCAAAATTCATTCAGATAGATACAGAAGAACAAAGCAACGAATGGTTCCTCATGGCCCGGAGAGGGAAGAGGGCTATGTGTTGAAAATGGAAGTAAGTATTATAGGGTTTTTTTTTTTTTTTTGAGATGGAGCCTCACTCTGTTGTCCAGGATGGAGTTCAGTGGCACGATCTCAGCTCACTGCAACCTCTGCCTCCCGGGTTTAAGCAATTCTCTGCCTCAGCCTCCTGAATAACTGGGATTACAGGCGCCTGCCACCATGCCAGGCTAATTTTTGTATTTTTAGTAGAGATGGAGTTTCACCATCTTGACCAGGCTGGTCTTGAACTCTTGATCTCGTGATCCACCCGCCTCAGCCTCCCAAAGTGTTGGGATTACAGGCATGAGCCACCGAAGCTGGCCTATTATAGACATTTTAATGAGAAGTTGAATCTTTTCCTTTGGAGTCTGGCTGCCAGGTGGCTTAAAACATGGAGCATATTTGCAATACTGGCTCCACCACCAAATCTGCTGGTATCTGCCTTTGGAGGAGTCATTCATTCATTGATTAAATAAAGTTGACTGAGGAGCTTCCACCTAGAAGTAGGGTAGAGCATATGAACATATCACATAGGGGAAAGAGCATGGTTTTCAGAGTCAAGCAGAGTTGGATGCAAATCTAGGTTCAAACACATACACTTTGTGTAATTTTGTAAAGGTTTCTTGTTTTTATTTTGAGGCTTGTTGTCATTATCATAATAGAGAAATATAACATAGCTGTTGCTAGGCTGAAATAAAACAATATTTGTACAGTGTTTAGCATATACTCTAACCAAAACACCTAAATCCCCACTCACTGCTATAATTGCATACCAACTTCCTCATTTTCCCTTTACCAATATCCACTGAATTCTCTTGCTTTGGTAACTGTTATTAGCTAACAATGAAACAATTTTTGTATTCAAAGTGTGTTTTATTTATGTATTTTGGTTATCAAAAAGGTTGGATTATTTCGTAAGTCTGTGGACTGATACTGACATTAATTATTAGGCCAATTGGTTATAATAAGAGTAAAGAAAGTTGACTCTTTCTTTTCATTTTCTTCCATCCCTGTAAGAAATATTAATCAATAAAATATAGAATGGTATCTATCAAGCAGTTTATAGCATAGTGTGGGCCTAAGCTTAAATTTAAGGCAATTCAGTGGGGCCATTTATAATGTCTTAGAAAACTGGCTGACATGTTCTATGTGTAGAGAAGACTGAAGAAGTGCCTTGTTTATTTAACGTCAGATATTATTTTGCCTATCTACCTTTGCATTTACCTTGTAGAACACCTTCTTTCAGCTTTTTTTTTTTTTGTAAGATTAGTAGGAAGATGCTATAGTTTAGAGTTACTCTCCACCACTGGTTGTAAAAATCCACCATGATGGGGAGAGTCTTTTCCAGTTCTCAGCCTGTAGATGCTTGCTCTAATTTCACACGTGGTAATATCAGCTTGTTTTCTGGATCATCGTGTTGAAAAAAACAAAACAAAACAAAAACCTACTGTTAATGGGTGACAGCCTCTAGGATTTTCCATTGAAATTGAATAATACTCTTTGTTATCCTAGTTATACATGTTAGGTCTCTACTTGGAATCATGAAGTTTTTTAAACTAAGATACCTAAATCCCCATTTACTGTTATAATTACATAAGAACTTCCTCATTTTCCCTTTATCAATATCCACTGAACTCTCTTCCTTTGGATAATTGTTATTAGATAACAGTGAAACAATTTTTGTGCTCAAAAGTATATTTTATTTAAATTTTCATTTTGACTATCAAACATACCAAAACTGTTGGGCTATTTTTGTAAGTTCATACACCGATGTCGGCATTCATCATTAGGTCAATTGTCTATAGTAACCAGTTTCTTCCAATATCTAGTCCTACCCTCAACCAAACTATTGATATAATGTGTTATCCTTTAATATGATGGGCAGATGGAAGGGGCAAGGCCAGGGTCAAGATATATGATAAACTTACTTAAGTCAATCAGTTAGAACCCAGGGTAAGGGTCTAGTCCTAGCAGGGGCAAATTGGTGAAGACAATCATACATGCTGGGTAGATACGAAGTTCACTGAATTCCTAGGCCTAAGCTTATGCTCAGCTTCATAGAGTAGAAAGCTATTTGTAGACTTTTCTCTACCCCAGTGGGGAAGGAATGTATCATTTCAGGGTTTCAGACAAATATGACCATAAAGTGGCTTGACATGGATAGGAGTGGTCTTACAAGGATACAGAACTATTTAAATAATATGAAAATGAACACTGCATTTGAAATCAAAATATCTGTCTTTGTTTCATGTTCCCCCAGGTGACCAACTTAAAGCTCTGTCAGCTTTGGTTTACTCCTCTGTAAAATGTGGCTAGCCATTTATGCTGCATAATGTTCACAGGGTTAGGTAAAATTACGTATAAGAAATAAAAATGCAACATTCATATATGGTCCATTTCTCTCCTCTATCCTTCTTATCCTCCCATTGCCTTCACTAAACATTCAAAAACTTTTGGATGATTTTCTGCTAAAGACAGTTAAAGCCAAAGACAGTAGCCTGCCATTTTGGGATCTTAACTTGCCGATTGTTATTTGCCATTAATTTTTCCTACACAAACTTTTAGCTGACAACAGCAAATCTGTATCCCTCGATGAGCCAGTTGTAGTTGAAAGGTCTCTTGAGGGAATCTGCTTGCTCAGTTAAGCAGGACATCACCTCTCATTTTACACCTGGGAAAGAGAGGATCCTTGATTTTCGGATGTGGGCACCCCATTTAATCAGGATCCTGGCCTGATGCCTGCCCGTGGATCATGCGAAACAAGTCCAGGAGAGTTTGCCATGTGAGCCTGAAGTTCAGTTCCTTAATTGTCAAATATTAATTGTCAAATTTTTATATTATCCTATATCAGTATCCTCATGAAAGTTCATACTATAACAGGTTTGCTAGATGATTATAAAATCAGAGCACTCATACCTGTAATCCTAGCACTTTGGGAGGCTGAGGCGGGTGGATCACCTGAGGTCGGGAGTTAGAGAACAGCCTGACCAATATAGAGAAACCCAGTCTCTACTAAAAATACAAAATTAGCGGGGCCTGGTGGCACATGCCTATAGTCCCAGCTACTTGGGAGGCTGAGGCAAGAGAATCATTTGAACCTTGGAGGTGGAAGTTATGGTGAGCCAAGATCACGCCATTGTACTCCAGCCTGGGCAAGAAGAGCAAAACTCCATCTAAAAAAAAAAGAAAAGAAAAAAAAAATCAGAGCAAAAAAAAAATCATTTGATAGTATTACTAATGAGTGTGATCCTACTTCACTTATGTGTCATCAACAAGGAGGCCCAGACCTCAGTGGAAAATGGATTTGTGGGTGCCCCTGAGAGGCTTTGGCTCTCTTGACAGAGCTCAAGGAAGTGCAGTTGTCACTGGGTGGGTGACATGAGTGGGTGGGACCTCGAACTGCTCTCAGGCAAGCAGAGTCTGGTAGATAGGAGACACACAAGAAATTAAATATGTTGTGTGTTTGCAGGGGTCCATCTTAACCAATCCCCCAAGTGGCTTGTCCTGGAGGAAAAAAACAATGTTGTATTTAGTCGTGGGCAAGTGTAGAGATGGAGGCCAAGAGAAATCCTTGCACACCTTTCTTTGGTCAGCTCATGAGTCATTTTTCCCCCAGTAAACAAAAACCCCACCTAAAACAAATTAGATCACATTGCTTTTCTTAGTAACATTTCATATATTTTCTTCTCCGCTTGCCCACGTTCTGTCAAAGATGAGGAATGATCTTGCAGAACTCTTGGAGCCGAGATCAGAGCGGAGCCAACTTGATCCTGTAAGCTGACCTGGAAGCCTCATGGGAAATTCTTCTTGAAACATCGCAGCCCCATTTCAGGGCCTCTGTGGTTAATCTGCAGATAGCAATCTCAGCCCCTTACAGCGTGCCCATCACCTCATCTATAGTGTTTGCCACTCTTAGTTTGTGTCAAACTCTAAGGAGTTGGGGAAAGGAAAACATTTTGGGGCAGATAGTTCAAGGAAAAGTCAAAGTTGAGCGGTGACTTGGTTTTTCTCCTTTTTCCCACACTACAGACCAGAAAACTAAACTCAAAATAGCACTATGAATGAAAAGAAAATCACACCAGCCTGACTTTTCTGCCATGTTTGAATAATCTTGAGGAATGGTGTTAGAGTTTTCCATGAATTCATAAGGAAGCCCACTCTAGCTTTTCTGAATGAGTTTATCAGCCCCTATATTGTTGGAAGGTCTATTGTGTGTTCTCCAGTATTCTAAAATGCAGCTGCGTTATCACTGTATATTGAATATAAATGTGTAGTCACCTCTGAGTTATCAACCGGAATGTTCCTCAGAGAAATGTCAGTGCTAGGTGAGGTGGGGGTCGCTGAGTGGAGTGGCAACTATCTGGTTATGTTGAACACACGGTGACTGGGAGAAAGCACTATATGAGACAGCATAGCTTAAAAAGGTGTATTTAATGCTATAATTGTGTATTTGTTTTCATTTGTAATACTTGTTTTGAAATTTCAAATAACATTAAAGAAGAACTCAATGTTTTAGATTTCTGATAGAAGGCATAGATTTAAAAGGCTGGAAGATACCACTTTACAAGCTAATCCCAGAGCAAATACAGAGACAATTCTTAACTATAATAAATGCTTTGCCTGTAAATAGCTTTATCAGCAAGAGTGTATGAAGATAATAAAATACAGAACATGAAGTTTTAAACAGGAAATGCTCACTCTGTCGCCCAGGCTGGAGTGCAGTGGTGCAATCTTGCTTCACTGCAACCTCTGCCTCCCAGGTTCAGGCAATTCTCATGTTTCAGCCTCCCGAGTAGCTGGGATTACATGTGCACACCACCACACCTGGCTACTTTTGTATTTTTAGTAGATACAGGGTTTGACCATGTTGACCACGCTGGTCACAAATTCCTGACCTCAAGTGACCTGCCTGCCTCGGCCTCTCAAAGTGCTGGAATTACAGGTGTGAGCCACCTCATCCGGCCTTCAAGATTTTTTTTTTTACTTTTCTATAATGCTTTGTTCTCAAAGTTCAGCACTCTGAGGGAACAATGTAACCCGGTAAAAAAAAAAAAAAAGACATGGGACTTATTCTGCAAGAACAGATCTGCAACTCACTATGCAAATAATATGCACAGAATAATGCTATATTTTAAATTTAATATCCCTTGAAGGAATACTCTGTATCTCTGCAGATACACACATGAAAGATCCAGGAAGTGAATATTCCATGCTAATAACTATGTAGTTCCTCCTGCAGAGACAGGAGAGTTCAGAGGAACTTTATTTTTAGACTATTGGACTATTTTTTTAATATAATGCTGTTAATACGTATTTATGTATTACCTGTAGACATTAAGTATTGATAAAGTATTTTAAAAATATGATAGTCATCAAATTACTTCATAACAGTGCTAAGCCTGACTGGTTGGGCAATTTAAGGAATTTCCTCAAGGTTTTTGGACCTCAGTTTCCGCATCTGCAGGAGAGGGCACTTGGTCAAGATTAGAAAACTTTTTATGGTGTGCTGTGGGTCTCCCACAGCTTCTCAAAACAACCTCAGCCACTGGGAAGGGAGGAACAGAGAGGTATGGGAAGGCTGAAGAGAAAACAGTATGTGTGTCGAATCCAAGTAGCTCTGCTCTCCTTTTAGTTTTTAGAGCAATCCTCTACATTCGACAAAGTTTGAACAATAGTGGAGTAAAACATTATCTATTGAAAATTCCAACTCTACAAAATGCAACAACAAACAAAAACAACCTCTAAGAGAAAATCTAAATCGGCAAGTAGCGTGCTCTGAGCTTCAATATACAGTTTATATAGAAGTCATGAGGAAGCTCTAGTTTCTATTTCAGCCTTTGTTTTCTGCCCCTGGAGACAGGCAGCAAAGAAAGTGAAGGCAAACCTGTGTGTCCAGCCCTCCTTCATGCTGGTTCTTCTGGCCATAGCAATGAGCTTGTGTGTGGAAGTATCATTCTGATGTATTGTGATTCTTTAAAACTCAAACTTAGCAATTTATTTTTTAACCAGTTGGAACTCTTTTCATGGCAAATGGTGGAAAGCCCAATAAAATTTACAAAAGAAAAAAAAAAGATGGCATTGTTTCACATAACTGAGAAGCTCAAGGCTTTAAGCGTTGATCCATCCAGTATCTTAAGTGACATAATTGTCACTTCATTTCTCAGCTCTGTGTTCTATGTTCCATGCAGTGACAAAGCAGTTGCTCCCTGGTTCAGTTCGACCTAAGAGGAAACATTGCCTTCTACTCATATCTGCCCAGTCCCATGAAAATGGAGGGATTTATTGATTGCCCAACTTGAGTCATTGGCCATGGAGACCCCAACCACCAGGAGAGGAAGTCTGTGCTCTGATTAGCCAATGTGGACCAAATGGACTGGGGTTGGGGATGGGGGATACTCAAGGAAAATTTAGGGCAGTGTTTCTTAAAAAATGTAAATAGTGAATCTGTTATAATAACATCCCAGCTGGCCTTATGATTGTTATTACAAAGCATTTTGAAGACAGAAGGAATTATGAATGACCACTCCTGGGCTTCCCTTGTCCTCTGTGAGTTTTAAGAACAGGAACAAATGTCATCTCGCTGCAGCTTAAGTTTCTTAATAGAGCTTGCTTTTTAAAAAGATTTTTTAAAACAATACACTCTTTTCAAAACATCATTATTTTCAAATGATGTGGACGTGTCAGAACTTTCTTAAACAGACTGCCATAGACAGGCTCTACAGAGGGATGAAGATGCAAAATAAGTCTAATGTCGAATAAAAGGAGAACCAAAAAGAAAATGAGAGTCTTATTTCGTGAAAAATAGTAACTATGCCCGATTCACATAATGAAAACCGCTGAGCATGTTATCCTTAACAAAATAATTTTATTAAGGAAAGTCTTTCTCTATTTAGCACAAGGAAAACATTATTTTAGTCAATTAATAATTCCCAGAGTGTTTTCTTAGTATTTTGACAGTAATTTCAAATGGATGTGCATGCATAGAAATAATTATTAAACTAAGGCATAGACACAGGCACACACATACTCACACCCACATGATTATTATTATTACTAGTTGAAACTGTAGCCTGAGGTAACAAGGAAAGGAAAGGTCAGACTTCGAAACAGAAAACACATGTATGGTGAGAGCACCATAAACTGCAAGGGAAAAACAAATTTATTCTCATTTTTTTATCAAGTTTTTTTTTAGAGTCGTGAACAACAGAGACCTTTCTTATTGATTAAATTTCATAATGTTGAATTTGATCAAATCATAAGACACCAATTAGACTATAATTTTTAAACCATTATGGATGATAATAAAGGACAAATGGAATCATTAACAAAGAATTCCCTGATTATTAAATTATCCCACCTTTATCTTGTTAAAAAAAAAATTATAAATTGTGTGTGGATGTGGGTGTGTTTTCAATCACAAAAAGTGTTTCCTCTTCTCATAAATTCACTGAAGCCATTTTCTAACCCTCCAAGGGCAGCATAGCTACAGGTGGGCAGCAAACATTCTTTTCCATGTGCTATCTAGGCATACCTTCGCAGTGCACAGGGTTTGTGTTTCCCTGTTGACCTTTTAAAGAGTCCAGACCAAGGCAGGAGCATCCTTGGGCTGACTTGAAGAGTTCCCCTGATCCACATCAAAATGTTGCTGGCTGTTGTACTCAAATTCCTGCTGCAGTTTCCTAAGAAACGCTAAACGCTCCTTAGGAATCTGAAGTAACCAGTTAGAAGAGAGTGTCTTTCTCCAACTGGGAATTTCTCCACTTTCCTCAAGCCTAATCAGTATTCTAGGGGAGAGATTTTAAGTACAGGACGGACTTCCTGCTCATTGCAGAACCAGAAGGGGGAGCCATAGTGCCAAGGAATCTTAGGCCGTTCAGACTGTTTCCACAGGGACGAGTAACAGTCACAACACGGATTACGTAACTTCCGGCACACCACGGATGAAATAAAAGGTATGAACGTGAGATTCTCTAAAGAACATTTGGGTTACGATGGCTGTTTTTAGTTTCCCATTTATGTGGCAAAGAATGAACAGAGAAAAATCTTTACCAAACAGAAATTATTGATGGTTGCGATCAACGTGGTGGAAATCGTAAGGCACGTTTACACCACCAAGTGAAGAGGAGCGGGATTGGCTAATGGGCTTGATTGCTTGAAGGAAATGCCTGGTTGAGGAATAAGTTGAAGGTCAAGGAATAAGTTGAAGGTCCTCTGGAAGAACTCCATGTTATCTGGAAACGATTCCTGAGCTTGGACAGATTGGCCCCATGGAAGGATGAGCCTTGATTGTACCTTTGACAAACTCAAAGTACAAGAGATCATTTTGGGCAGAGAAGCCAGGTGTGGCGCTCGTTCTTGACCTACACCTAGCAGGGATGGAGCCAGTATTGCAGGGGGTGCTGACCCAGCTGACTTCTCATTCTACAGCAAACCCAGGAGTGCAACCTGCAGCATGCAGGCAGTGCTCTCACTTGCTGTTTTCTACTTCTTACTGAAAAGCGGATCTCAGCTTCAGCAAAGCACTACCAGATTTTTCATCCTTCATTTTCCTGGATCTGAGAGATTTAAAAGTATTGTACTTAGAGCGATTCAAACAACCCATTTGAAATGCTTTCTGTAGGGGTAAGTAAACAGAGAAAAATTTAAACATAGACAAAAGATTCTGCAAAAGAAGGGAAACAACCTGAGAAACCCAGCAAATATAGATTGTTAAGTGAAATTCATAACATGAGATAGAATAAAGTATCAGAAAATCTCTAATTGATATTTTTGACCAAAGTTTGAGAGGATGTGACATCTTGGGAGCTGGAGTCGACAGTCATGAAAAGGTACAAATCAAAGGCAGTGTGTCACGCCTGTAATCCCAGCACTTTGAGAGGCCAAAGCAGGCGGATCACGAGGTCAGGAGTTCGAGACCAGCCTGACCAACATGGTGAAACCCTGTCTTTACTAAAACTACAAAAATTAGCTGGGCGTGGTGGGGTGCATCTGTAATCCTAGCTACTCAGGAAGGTGAGACAGGAGAATCGCTTGAACCCGGGAGGCGGAGGTTGCAGTGAGCCAAGATCACGCCATTTGCACTCCAGCCTGCGTGACAGAGAGAAACCGTCTCAAAAAAAAAAAAAAAAAAAGAAAGAAAGAAAAAAAGAAAGAAAAGAAAAAAGAAAAGATACTGATGTAAAGTCAGGATTTTGTTTTATTTTATTTTAATTGACTTTTATTTTAAAATCATGGGGTACATGTGCAGGTTTTTTACCTAAGTATATTGCATGATGCTGAGATTTTGGGTACCAATGATGCTGCCACCTAGGTACTAATGTTGGTACCCAGTAGTTTTCAACCCTTGCCCCAACCCCCAGTAGTCTCCAGTGTGTAGTGTTGCCATCTTTATGTCCAATGTTCATTTCTCACTTAGAAGTAAGAACATGCAGTATTTGGTTTTCTCTTCTTGGGTTAATTTGCTTATGATAAGCCTAAGCCTCCATGGATGGCCTCCAGCTACCTCTCTGTGGCCTCAGAGGGCATGTTTTCATTATTTTTGCAGATATATACTATTCCATAATGTATATACTATGTTTTCTTTATTCAATTCACTGCTAATGAGCACCTAGGTTGATTCCATGTCTTTGCTATTTTGAATAGTGCTGTGATAAACGTGTGAGTGCATGTGTCTTTTTGGTTAGAATGATTTGTTTTCTTTCAGGGTATATACCCAGTAATGGGATTTCTGGGTCAAATGGTAGTTCTGTTTCAAGTTCTTTGAGAAATTGCCAAACTGCTTTCCACAGTGGCTGGACTAATTTACATTCTCACCAACAGTGCATAAGCATTCCCTTTCCTCTACAGCCTTGCCAAGCTGGTTATATTTTAAAATGTCATGAAAGAAGTGAACTGGACATAGGCTGTGCAGAATATTGAATCAGTCAAGTGGAAGGAAGTTTAAGAAACTCTCCTGGAGCTCAGAGAGAAAGCAAGCTGGCATTTGATGGATATTAGGAATCCCAAAAGTGAAAAAGAAAGTAATTAGGAAGAAGATATAATCAAAATAGTGATGGAAGATAATGTTGCTAAAATGAGGAAGGGTTATGATCTTATTTTAAAAGGCTTAGCGAGTACCAGAAACAACTTATTTTAAATAGCCACTTGAATGAAAATTATTGAGCACATTTATATTACAGGCACTGAGAAAAGCGAAAAAAAAAAAAAGTACTAGATGAAACAAACATGATACCTCTTCCAACTGAATCTACCTTAGAGGACAAGCAAATCACAATCAGTAGCATAGAGCATGGGAAGTGCTATTACAGAAGTGAAAAGCTTACCAGCGGTGCACTTTAATTGGCTTGGGGAATCAGGAAAATATCACTTTCCAGAAGAAGTGATATTTCAGCAGACTTGAGGAATACTTAGGCATTATCTAGATGAAGAAAAATGTCTTGGGTGAGATGGGAAGTAATCCAGACAGAAGTAAAAGCCTGGGTAAAGTCACAAACCTGAAAAAGAACATGTCACATTTAAACAACTAAGAACATTTCTGTAAGGCTGAAAAATCAGAGGACAGTTGAATTAATGAGGTTGAAGGAAAAGCAGAGGCTAACTTACAAAAGATTTGGTCCACTATATGAATTGCTTTAATCATAATCCTGATGAAGATAAGGACAATGCAACACAAGGACAAGGACTTTTTATAATGATCGTGTGTATATTTTCAAAAAGGCTCTCTAGTGAATGTGGACAATCAGTAGTAGAAGAGCCAGACAAATGGTGAGAGGCTGATTAGAGGCCATCACAGGAATTTAGGGAGGAAAAGGCAATGTAAACTAGGAGAGTGACCATGGGAATGGATAAATATAGATAGATGTGAAACTTTTTTTAAATTAAAATCAACCTTAATTGGATGTGGGCATCAAGGAGAAGTATGACAGCCAGATATCTGGTTTGGAGCAATTAAATGCCATTCTCTGAGATGGAAATCTCAGGAGAAAAGTTGGATGATGACTTCTGCTTTGAACATGTTAAATTTAATGCATTGAATAGGCAGTTGGAACGGGGGAAGGAGAAACTAAGGTGAAGATAGGGCCTTCTGAGAGTTTAGCGTATACATGGTTAATGTTTCCATGGGAGAAAAGATCTTTGTCTAAGCAAGTATGGAAAGTGAGCAGAGAATAATACTAAGAACAGACTAGAAGTCCACTAAGACGATGCTGATGATACCTGTGATTGGAGGCATGGGGAAGGCTTTGCAACTCTTCTCCAACAGTGAAGGGGTCATAAACTGGAGATGAGGCATTAGGAGGCTGCCAGGATGTAATTGAAAGGCTGAGCCTTTGAATAGCATATGGAAAATCTTGGCCCTTTAAGTATTTGGAAAGGCTGCAGGGAAGAGTTTTCTAAGGGGAGAATAAGGTTTCAAACATGGCATGAATATGAAGTGATTAGAGGAAGTAGAAGAGTTTTTCATTGAAGGGGAGTTCAATGTGTAGAGTAGGTATGCCTTGGAAGAAGGGAAGAGATTTGAGAATATGTACAAGAACTACATAGAAGAGAGAGGATAAGTGAATGACAGAGAGTCGTATCTTCTGCATTGCAAAAGGACAGCAGAAATACAAGGGACGATGAAGTATGACAAGAACCACATTGAGTTATATTCTAAATATGGTTTTGAAATTTCCTGTTTAGTAGAAAATAAGCATCTGAGTGGAAGGAAAACAGCTACCTAAATGAGAACTGAAAGCAGTTTGTCACCAGAATGTGTCTCCTAATATCAGATAATTATGGTGCAACACCCAAGGAATTCTGAGATGAAAAGATTGTGAGACATAATTTTATACCCAGCTGCTGTTTATGTGAGAAGGTACTAAAATTCTCAGATATGCAAGGATGCATACACATCTGGCATGTGTATGGATGCAGTATAGTAACCAACATATACATCTTGGAAATTTACTCAAGAAACCCTAGTAAATTAAGAAACTCATCAGTTAGGAACCTAATCTACATATCATGAGGGTGGACAAAGCACACATATCTCTCTCCATTTCCTCTCCAGATTCCAGGAAAATGACTAACAAAGTATAAGAATGAGATTAAATCCTTAGCAGTCCTAAAAAACAGAGGAGGTTTTATCAGCTGGTCAAATATTTTAAGGAATTTTGTGAAACTATAAGTAGATTGGTTTGACAGGTAAAATAATGCCAAGAAAATCACAAACAAATAGGGACATCTGGAATGGGTCACTGAAGAAGCAAGTACCAGCCTTCCCCACAGAGCCCTGGAAAAACTCCAAGATCATCATCAGCAAAGGCTGGAAATATTTGTTGAATGATGTTGAATGAATGAGCAGCCTGTGTGGCAATTAGCAACATAATTAATTGAAAGACTGCCAGCCCAGCTGGGCTGGTCCTCAGCTCTGGTACAGAGAGAGCTGGCTGTGGTATTTTCTCCTAAGATACAATAGATGAGATGAACTCTCTTTATAAAGTGGTGGCTCTTTCTTTAGGAAAGGGAAAAATAATAGGAAAGCATCTTTGGAGAGGAATGAAATGTCCTGAAACTTCCTACTCCCAGAGAAATGTCTTCCCTGGCTTACTTGGGTTTATTGAGGCAAATCCTTAACATGCTGTTTGTTTGCTCAACCTGGAAAGAAATCCATTTGCAGGAACATTCCACCCACCCACCCAAAGAGGACTGGAGTATGCTCCCATTCAGGGGAGAGGTCTGCTATAGGGATGGTACCCTCTACTATTGCTGAAGAAAGCTAGTTGAATGATCAACAGTGACCACTCTAATCCTTCAATCATAATTACAAATAGACAAACAGACATTGAGGAAAACCAAACCATTAATTAGAAACATCTACAGGAACAGGTGGAACAGATGGTCCTTGAGAGATTAACAATGGCAATAGAAGTTAACTTAACATTTCCATTAAAATTATTAAGAATATTTGAAAGAATATTAAATAGGCAAAAAAGGACATAATTCTTTGAAAATGAATCAAGTGAATAAGAAAGTTTAATAAATTAAAAGCACGAATATTTGGAGAGAAAAACTGAAAAGGGCTGATTATTATAATAGACAAAGCTAAAATTAGTGATAAAATCTCCTAGAATATGTAATAGTAGCAAAGATTAAAAATATTACTGTTGCTTTGTTATTAACCTCTTCCTCTCAAAACATACTAGATTTTCTGTTTTGGGGATTCAGCAGTTTCTCTGTGAGTATAAATTGTATCGTGTTATATTCCCATAGTTTATCTTTTTTTGAACAGATGCAATTTATATTAGAATACTGTGATTTTCTTTCCTCTTCTAACAACCTCCTTTTCTCCTTGTGAAACTTCGAATTCATGGTTTTTGAACTACTGGATACATTTGTCATGTGTCTTAACTTGTCTATAGAAACAGCACTGTCTCACTTTTATTTTAAAATATTTAAGGATGTTCATAAGTCTGGAAGACAAAGATTTTTATTAATCGTATTTTCTGTTGGTTTATCTGAATTTTTGAAAACAGCAATATCACAAAAATTTAAGTAAAAATGAACATACTATTTATAAAAGTACATGTTTGAGTTTAACTCTCTACTGTTTTTATTGTTATTCTTTACTCTTTTCCTTTTGCAGTGAGAGCAGTGGCTATTTTATTGTAGATAAATAGGCACACACTCCAGAGAGCTAGACACAGCTACAAGGTTTGTTATGCAAATTGTCTGTCCCTTCCAGCCCATTTACCCCTTCACCACAACCCACTATCAACTCTTAGTTAACCCCTGTGGTGTTTTCCTGTTTGTCTCCAAATAATGCTTTGGTTTTGCTGCTTAGTGATTTTTCAGCTTTACATATTATTTATTGACTTCCCACTATGTCAGATGAAGATTTAACTTTTTTTTTTTTTTACATTCCTTTGGCCTCTCCAAAGAAACTCTCCCTTATCTACCCTTCAATCTTTCAATATAATTATACTGTAATTTTTGTTTCCCCAAATATTCCTTGCTTAAATTATTACAATCATGTAAATGCTATCAAGTTCTGAGTCTAGTAAACTCTGACAACTTTTCCTTTCTTGCACAAATTTTTACATCTCCTGGAATCAGTCATTATCTTTTTGTTCAATATTTGTTTGGTTTTCTATATACTTATCAGCAATTTAACCTAAACTTTCCAGCAGTTAGTTATCTGAATGTCTTTTCAGTAAGTTCATTCACATTAGTTATTTTAATGCTTTCATCTTCTTGAAAACATTTCTCTGTGACCCTTCCGATCTATCAATATTGAGAATGGTTGTCCTTTCCAAGGGTTATGTTAGCTTCTCTGACCTTCATCACCAATCTGGGATTTTTCTTTATTTCTCTCTTGTACTAGGTGCCTTTTTTCTTGGATCTCATGTCTTATTCTTTTAGGGTTCCTTTGGAGGAATACGTAAGAAGTAACATTTCAAAAACCTTGAATCTCTGAAACTTTTTTTTTTTCCTGACACCGGATAGTCTAGCTAGGTACATAGTTTTAAGAATAGGAATAAGAAAATATTACTTATTTCTCTTCTGGTTTTCAGTATTTGCTATTGAGTAATCTGAAGCCACTGAGATTCCTACTCTTTTGTATAAAACTTGATTTCATTTTTTTTTCCTCTTTGGGAACCTATAGGATTTCCTCTTTATCTTCAGTCTTCTGAAACTGCAAAAGCAAGAGCTCTTCAAGTAAAGTGCTTTAACATGTGCCTCTTTTCATTCACTCTCTTGGACACCCAGGTGATGGGGTCCTTTGAATCTGGAAACTCATGTCCTCAGTTCTGTCAAACATTCTTGAATTATTTTGTTGATAATTACTTCCCCTTTATTTCATCTGTTTTTTCTTGAATTGTTGTTAGATAATTATTGAACCTCTTATACTGATTTCCCCCAATTTCTTACTATTTTTCAGTTCCCAATCACTTGGTCCCTTCGGTCTGTTTTCTAGAAGACTATCTCAACTTTTTCTTCCTGTTTTTCTGTGCACTTTTTAATTTTAATTTCCCAGAACTCTTATTTCTGAATATTTATCTGTATAGCATTTTTTTATTGTAACGTATTATCTTACCTACCTGAGAATGTAATGATAGGTTTTATTTATTTTTTCCCCCATATCGTCTCTGTTTTCTCCAAGTTGCTTTTGTCTATCAGTTTGGTTTGGTCTCTATTTTTCATCCCAGACTTTATTTACATATCTGATAATTTTTTTTCTGCTCAGATTTGTTGGGACAAGCTGTTTGGAAGCACTGAGATGGCCAGCCTGTCTTGTTAAAAAACTTCATGTCTTTCCTCTTGAACTGGGCAGGCCCTTTAGTTTGGACTCTTCTAAGGAAGCTGAGTGAGGAAAAAGTTTGGGTGCTGTATTAGTCCATTTTCACACTGCTATAAAGACATACATGAGACTGGGATATTTATAAAGAAAAGAGGTTTAATTGACTCACAGTTCTACATGGCTGGGAGGCCTCAGGAAAATTACAATCATGGTGGAAGGGGAAGAGGCACATCTTACATGGTGGCAGGCAGGCAAGAGAGTGAGCAAAAACAGGGAAAACTGCCTTATAAAACTATCAGATCTTGTGAGAACTATCACTCACTATCACAAGAATAGCATGGAGGGAAACAACCTCATGATCCAATAACCTCCCACCTGATCCCTCCTTCAACATGTGGGGATTATGGGGGTTATAATTTGAGATAAGATTTGAGTGGGGATACAGCCAAACCATATCAGGGGCATCTCAAAATTTTTTGTATAGATTCTCATTTAACCCATCTATCTAAAGTCCAAAAGTTTTACTTATAATCCATTGCCTGGAGACTCTCTGGTTTACTGTCTTCAGAACATAACCCTCCAATCTTCTGCCAGGGAAGGGAATTGGTCCAGACATTGAATAGAAACTAAATTCTAAAATGTCCCCCCCTTTTTTGTAAGACTGTTGCCAGGCTGGAGTGCAGTGGCACAATCACAGCTCACTACAGCCTTTACCTCTGAGGCTCAAGGGGTCCTCAGCCTCTCAAGTAGTTAAGACTGTAGTTGTGTGCCACCATGCCTGGCTAATTTTTAGGTAGAGATGGGGTTTCACCAGATTGCTCAGGCTGGTCTTGAACTCCTGGGCTCTAGTAGTCTGCCTGCCTCAGCTTCCCAAAGTGCTGGGATTGCAGGTGTGAGCCATCACACTGGGCCTGTAAATGCTTTTAACCAGGTCTTGTTATTTTAGCCTCTGCCTCTTTCTTTTTCTCCACTTCTAGGAGTAGCTTGTTCACACACTTGCTGTCTTTTGAGGGTTCTGTGGCATAATCTCAGCTTCTACTGCTGGCTTAGATTCAACCTTCTTAAATAATAAACCGTCTATTATTTATTTATTTGTTTTTGAGATTCCAAAATTCTGTTGCTGTTGTCCCCTCTGCTATATCCTTGTGGGAATATGTCTTACAAAATCTCTGTTATTGGCCTTTTAATGGAGTATCAGGAGGGATGGAAAGTACATACCTGTGTTTAATCTGTTATCTTTATCTGGAAATTGATTTTCAAGTATGTTTGCTAATTGAAATACTTATGTGATATTGTACTTGGTAATACCTGACCCTCTAAATAAAGTTTTGAGCATCTGTATGACTTGGTGTAGGCTAAGAGCGTGCTATAGCAAGAGCAACCCCCAAACTTCAGTTTTTAACACAAGAACAGTTTAATTCTCGCTATTGCTAAATGTCCCTTATGGGTAGAGAATAGTTCTGTTTCGCTATGACTGGGGATTGGCAGAGGTGGACAGAGACTCAATTATTTTGCAGTTGTCCAATCTGAAATGTATAACTTTCTTGGTTCGCATAGTAGGGACAGAGAGCTGGAGGGTCTCACATCAGCAAATAAATATTTTAGCCTGAAAGTGACATGTTTACATTTCATTGGCCAAAATGTTTCATGACCCTGATTTACTGAAAGAAACGGGAAAGTATAATCCCTGAAGGTGTTTGAAAGAAAGAGATATTAAGTGAGCACTAGAAGTCTCCAGCCTGTCACTTTTAGATATGCAGCCATGCACTTCATAATGACTTTTTAGTTAACAGACCAAATATATGATGGTGATCCTATAAGATTACAATATTGTATTTTCGCTGTACCTTTTTTAGGTTTAGACACACAAATACTTACCATTGTGCTACAATTGCCTCCAGTATTCAGTGCAGTAACACTGTCCAGGTTTCTAGCTTATGGCAATAGGTTAGACCACTGTGCTAGCCTATTAATATTAGAACTTGCCTAAGGATACATTTCTCAGAACCTATCCTTGTTGTTAAGCAACACATGACTGAGAGACTGTATTTGCTAGGGTAAAACTAGGCTGCTTTAAAAAATAGACCCAACTCAATGTAGTGACTTAGAAGGAAATGTAGTTTATTCATTTTCACTGAAACATACCAAAGGGAGCATCCAGTGTTGACAGGTGGCCATGGTCCCAACTAGATGCTTTGACTGTATTTATGCATTTAACTCTTACAACTGTGTTCTAGGTGAATAACATGTATGCTAATATTCACTTGAAAAGCCTAGGATTCACACATAATGAAAGGATAAAGACAACATCTTCTCACAAAGGACTTAGTGTTGAAAATCCTAACACTCAGTCCCAAACCTTTCTTCTTCCATATTCCTATTTGTCTTTCAGTCGTTCATGGGAGATGCGCTGTTACATTTGAAAACACGAGAAAAATTGTTGTTGGAGAAAGATGGAAGCTGCTTATGAGAGACAAGACAGACACTGTGGAAGTTTAGTCATGAAGAAGATAAAGAAGATTCTGTGGAGGGATTCTCTAAAAACAAAACACAAATTGTAATGCATCTACAGTTAGACTGCTACAAACTTTGACTCGATGGAGTGAAAGCTTAAGGCTTTGCTCTTTATCTGTGCTGCTTTCAAAGAATGTGAACAGCGGGCCCATTTTTGCAAGTAGAAGTTGTTTAACTGTGAGATGAATGTCCCATGATTTCAAATGATAGATAATAAACATTTTTCTTTTGTGTTTCGAATCTAGTTTCTTTCAACACATTACCTTAGTGGATCAATCCATTTTCACACTGCTATAAAGAATATCCAAAGCTGGGTAATTTATAAAGAAAAGAGATTCCATTGACTCACAGTTCCACATTGCTTGGGAGGCCATAGAAAACTTACAATTATGGTAGAAGGGGAACAGGCACAGGTGAGAGAGAGAGTGGATGAGTATGGAGGAGGGACTGTCAAACACTTATAAAACCATCAGATCTCGTGAGAACTCACTATCATGAGAACAGCATGAAGCAGCTGCCCCCATGATCCAGTCACCTCCCTCCTTCGACATGTGGGAATTACAGGTCCTTCCCTTGAACACCTGGGGATTGCAATTTGAGATGAGATTTGGGTGGAGACACAGAGCCAAATTATATCCTTTGGATAAAGGTGATAATTAAATTTTTAAGTGTAAACAATTGAAAGATAAAGTCTTAAAAATACTTGGATTCAGAAATGTCAAGGAAAATAACAGAGAATTGAAGTATTTCTACATTGTCAACCAGCTTTCCCGGTTCCCACTTCTTCCTTAGTGTCTCTTGGGAATCTGCAGCTTTGACCTGATTCTAATCCCTGATTAATTATAAAAGGTACCATGAAGTGGAGAAATACACACATTAAATATAATCTCAGATAATAAGATGCTTTGACTTCAAGTTTGGAAATGTTACAATAGGAGAAAATGTGAGTTTTGGAATAGAAAGCACTATAGTAAGTGGATGATGATGGCCACTATTGGGAGGTAATTATCAATTGATTAAAGGCAGGTCAGCTAGAGCTGGCACAATGTATACAGAAGCATTTCTGGATCAGCTGGAGCTTAAGATCCAGGGAGATCCTTTTTCTGGGAAGGCAGAGAATGGCTGTGGGAGTGAAAGAAGAATCTGCAAAATCTGAAAGTGAACTCAGAGCCTTGGAAAGTGGATCTTCAAGTGTAACCCGGACTGAGAAAAGAAAATATCAAGTGGATGAGCTAGATGGTCTCTTCAGTCATTGAAGCTTAACTTTGATCAGAGTTTAAAACATCATGATGTTAAAAAGAAATCACATATTTTTCTGGGGGCTAAAATTCTTAAGAGTTTTTTTTTTTTTTTTCGAGATGGAGTTTCGTTCTTGTCACCCTGGCTGGAGTGCAATAGCACGATCTCGACTCACTCCCACCTTTGCCTCCCAGATTCAAGCTATTCTCCAGCCTCAGCCTCCCTACTAGCTGGGACTACAGGCACACACCACCACGCCTGTTAATTTTTGTATTTTCAGTAGAGATGAGGTTTCACCATGTTGGCCAGGCTGGTCTTGAACTCCTGACCTCAGGTAATCCACCCACCTTGGCCTACCAAAGTGCTGGAATTCCAGGCATGAGCCACTGTCCCCAGCCTAACATTGGACTCTTTAGAGATTTCACAGTTGCTCACAATTCTCAATTTTTGAGATTTATAACAGACTGTATGATAAACATGGTTGCTTTCACTGTTGAAAACAAAAGTAATTTCAGAAATAAAGATGGGACAGCTATCCAGAGTGATTACTGGGCTTAGATGTCCGTGTCTACCCAGGTCAAAATGGAAAAGTAGACAAAAATAGCACCTTTACTTACCCTGCATGGTCTCCTCCCTCTCTGCTGGCAGTCCCCCCTCCCACCCAGGCACTCTGTCTACTTCAGCAATTATCACACCTCCGAAAGTGAATCTTATGCAAGGCGTGAACTCATGTGATTATTGATAGAACATTTCCCAGAAGGTGAGAGCGTTTCAAAAGAAAATAGGCTTCAGAAAAAGAAGTGGAGGTTTTAACATAACAAGATGGATTTTTGGCCTAAGTTGAATGGTGTGTTCACCAAAAGTGTGGAATAAAGAAGAAATCAGGTGTGGCGGGACTCACAGGCAGATACCAAGAGTGACCTACACTGAACATTTGATGATCAACCCTGAACTATGCACCATTTCATTTAACCTGTCCAAGACAAGCCCGCTGAGTTAGGTGTGTTGCTCTCTTTAGTTCATAGATGAGGGAAATCTGTGGCGTAGGGACGTTAATGTCATTTTCAATGTGTTCAACAGGTTAAGTGACTCAGATCAGCTTTGAACAAAATATCACCTGACAACAGAGCCCATGTTCTTCTTTCTCAATGAGAAACCGGGGTCAGAACAATGGACAGAGGCCAGCCCAGCCATGTCGTGAAAAGCACCATTCCCCAGTATTATAGGATTGCCTGGGGTGATCACTGGTAGGCTGAGGGATTCAGCGATATTCTGAAGCCTTACATGCCTGCTGAATACAACAATTACTGACCATTTTTATTAATTAAATTTATTTCTAAAAATATTAAAGAGAAGTGGGATTCCCTGTTGACAAGAGTTCATATTTTGCAGGCAGGAAATCTTGCATTATCCAAACGTTGGGTATTTTGCATGGCCTCATCCTACATATCCTCCCCACCCCGCTTCCTGTCCCCACCCAACACTGCCCAAATCAACAGCCAGACTTTGGTAGAGGCATGCAGAGCTGGAGCAGTCAGTGTTAACTATTCTGGGAAGCCAGACTCTGCAAATGTTTTTGGCATTTGTCTGTGTAATGGAAGTTCCCCCCAGAATGTCCACTGTTCTTGGGAAAATAGTGTCTGCTGTTAGCAATAGCAGTGATTCTAGAGCGGATTGCTGGTCACTTGATGCGACAGGGGTAGGAACTGTAAGGAAATGTATAAGCTTCCTGAAGATGTAACCCCACAAAGAAGCCCAAGTTTCTTAGGAGAAACCCTTGTTTTGCCAGCTTCCTTCCTCTGCTTGAGCTAGATGTGTAGGTAGGTCAGCCTTTGTTCCTCTATCATGTAGCTTAGTCCTATACAAGACACATCCAAAGACTTACTGAAATAAACACGTGAAAATATTAATGTTTGTTTTACCATAAAGCCAATTAATATCTACGATAGCATTTTGACCCTGTAAGGCACTGCTCAAACATGAGGTACATTTTTTTTCTGTCTTTCAAAGTCCCCGCACCCATGATTGTGTTCAATCCTCTGTCCATCCTAAATTGAGATCCTTCCTTTCTTATTCTAGTTTGGAAAAGTATTGACAGAGCTAACACTAGAATTTTAACAAACCAAGTTAATTGCTTATGTATCAGCCCTTGCTTTGCTAACTGAAGAATGACGATCAGAGAAGTGACTCTCTGCTAGGGCTGAGGAATCAAGGGATGAGATAGGAAAGGAGTCCTTGACATCTGGGACTGAACTGATGTTGATAGACGGACCTTAATATGATTACAAGCCAGTCTGACGCTCATAGCTAGGTCGTTTTGTTCTCCTGTCTCATGTAATCACAAACTACCAACTTCAGACAACGTTACTGTGAAATCATAGTAAAATAAAACAAAGCAAGTCCACTTTATAATTTTGTCTTAGCATAGACAAACAAGGTCACTGTGACATTTGCAAAATACACAGATTGTACAATTACCCTCCTTTCTGCCAGCATCCAAGCTAGAAAAAAACACCCACTTCTTTAGATCCTTCTCCAAATCACTTGACCAAAGCTCAAATCCTATAATAGGGTCTTTCTAATATTCTCTTGCTGAGATAACCCACAGTTTTCTGTTGCATATGTTCTCTCTCTCATGCAATGAGTAATAAACTGAGCTTTTTAAGGCCTAGATGTATTCTTCTAGGACTTTGACTGTAGGGCATTTTGATAATCTCATAGTAAACACTCAGCTTCACCACTGCTAACCAGAGTGATTAAGAGTTTCCCTCTTATTATCCTCACTCACCCCATCCAATGCCTATGATGTTCATGTGTATAAAGGCTGTAAGGGTAGAGCATGCAATTTTCCTTGCACTCTTAAGGACAACAGTGTTTCTGGATCCCTGAGGTCAATTTAAAGCCTCTTATACCTAGGCAGGTGGTGACGGTTACTGCTTACCACTGTGGAGCCCAGAGTCTTTTTCTGTCTCCTTCAGGAGGACTCCCTTGGTGACCCTTGAGAATGACCTTCATTCTAGAAGGCATATATACTCCTCTCCTGTCTCCATAATGAGAAACAGCAGCCTTGTGTAAAGATTCTTACAGAGATGGTGAGTGGAGTAATGAGGGGTACATGCTATTTGGCCTCTTCATACACACAGAAATGTCTGTAGTTGGGCTTAGGGTCAGGAAGTCAAATGACTGCAGGGGCAAGGCTTACTTGTGCGTGAATGAGGTGGACCAGGTCTGATACAATACAAAAGCATGGGGTCTTTGGTAAACTGGCAAGAACTTGCCCTCTCTAAAAAGGCACAACTTAATTGCTTAATTTAACTGTTGCTGGTGGCTGCCATGAGGCAATGCGATTCCAGCATGGCCAGACCTTTTGATTTCTCCCTTTCTTCCCTCCCTTCCTTCCTTCTTCCCTTCCTTCTTTCCTCCCTCCCTCCTTCCCTCCCTCTCTCTTTCTCTTTCTCTCTTTTTCTCTCTCTCCCCGCTTTCTTTTTCTTTTTTGGGGGAATGGAGTTTCACTTTGTTTCCCAGGCTTCAAAATTAAATGTGCCCATTCTCATAACGAATCTCACCTTATTTATTTATATACATCCCACTGGTTCTGTTTTTCTGGATAACCCCTACTAATACACCTTGCAAATCCTTTCCCCAGGGTTTGTTATTATGACTATTGTTATTAGTTGTTTGTTTAATAACTTTCCTGAAGTAATTCTGTAGAATCTATATGCTTTGTCGTGCATTGCCACTGAAGTCTTGCTTGGCTGGCTTAGTGGTTAGCTAATGATTGAACGAAGATTTGCCTGAAGCACCTGTAACCGATAAATCTCCCTGTGTTTGTTGTTGGGTCATCTGTGTGTATTGGGGTATGGTTTACAACTCTGTCTTAGCTTTCACTTCCTGCTTGTGCAGAGCCTCAAGATCAGCTAGAGGTAAAACCTTAGGGCCTTCCCACAGCCCTACGTAGGTATACAACCTTCCCTGAGCATATTCTTTCCTCACCGTGTTCACTACCCTAGTAGGTATACAATCCTATGTATGCATGTAGCCTTCCTGCCTCCAAGCAACATGACGGAGCTGTTTGAAGTCCCCTCGAGACATTTTATTCCCTGGATTTTTCTTTTAAGCTTTTTTGTGCCCCAAGTGGTACTGCTGCTTCTGCCAGTCATGATATTCAAAAAATTATCTCTGATTATTTTCAACAAATGTCTCCAGGCAAAAGGCTGTTCACACTGGGATGGCTCTAAGTCAAGTCAAATAAAGACAGTCCTTTTCAAAGCGGGTCTTCTAGCAAACCAGCAGGCAGGAGATGGGTCTTTTTAGGAGTTTCTAAATGATCTGCACTTTCTAGTGGCTGCTGGAAAGTTCATTGTGATTGGAGACTAGTGACTACTGCAAATATGCAGAGCAGGTATGGAAATAGAAATAGTTACAGCTCCATAAAGCTGGCTGTTCTTAGGAAGATCCAGCCAAATACTCCCTGCATTACTAGAAGTCTTTGGTTAATTTCCAACGTTGTGAAACAGTTGATTCTGACAACTTTGTAAGTGTTGTTATGGCTTTCATGGAAAAGAGAATTTTTGGAAGTCCTCAGTTTACCATTTTTATTGATATCTTTTTTTTTTTTAGAATAAAAAGAATGAAAGAGAGAAAGAGGAAGAGATTTTAGAAAAAGAGAGAAAAGGAGAAAGAAAGAAACAGCAAAAGAAAGAAAAAAAAGAATGAAAGAGAGAAAGAAGGAAGAGATTTTAGAAAAAGAGAGAAAAGGAGAGAGAAAGAAACAGCAAAAGAAAGAAAAAAAGAATGAAAGAGAGAAAGAAAGAGGAAGAGAAAGAGAGAGAGAGAATGGGATTCCTGTTCCATTGCCCAGGCTAGAATACAGTCTAAAAATGGATATTAAAAACCTCTTTTATGCCAATAATTGTGCTTAACAATGGAGACAGGAAGGAATAGGGGATGAAAATAACAAATAAGCAGACAACCAATATTTTATTTAAACCTGTGAAATGCTATGCAATTGCTGAGGAGTGATTTACTTCCAATTATGTGGTCACTTTTAA
>PVKP010012936.1:0-57004 GCA_004027715.1 Plecturocebus donacophilus
AAATACAAAACAATTAGCTGGGCATGGTGGCCTGTACCTGTAGTCCCAGCTACTCAGAAGGCTGAGGCAGGAGAACTGCCTGAACCTGGGAAATGGAGGTTGCAGTGAGCCGAGATCACGCCACTGCACTCCAGCCTGATGACAGCGAGACTTAGTCACACACACACACACACACACACACACACACACACACACACACACACACACGCACACAGAGAAAAACCAGTCATAGAGATTAAATGAATATTTGTAAGGTGCTTAATGTCTGGCACATAGAACTGGCTATGTAAGAAATCTTGGACATAGCACCAAGGAGCCCAGAGTCCTGGTTATTAGCAATAAAAATTAATTGATTATCACATAAACTAACTATGTGGCATAGCACTTCATGGATTATTCATGTATATGACCTCATTTGATCCTTTTAACCTTCCTGTGAGACTTGTATTATTGACCCTATGTTATTAAGAAGTCAAGAGGTTGTCCCAACACTGGGTGCCCAATACAGGTGAATAATAGCAGCAGCTGAGTTTTTTTTTTTTTGATAACTTTCATTAATCTTTGGATTCACTTTGAATTTGATGGTCTATCCAGGCTCCACATTCTTCTTTGACCCACTTTTTTCCCCTCTTTACCCCTCAATGGCACTGCAGAAAACATACCGCATAAAGAAAACAAAAGAAAATGTAAATTTAAACATGCCAAGTTTTAGCATCTGATTTTGGCAGAGTCACAAGACCATAACCAAACTGCTTGGGCACTTTTCTAAATTACTTTAAGCAACAGAAATAGTTCCATCTTCCTCTCTGTCAGTCATTTTTCCACCCCAGCATAATTACAAGGTTTTCTCCTATCAACACCAGTTTTAAAAATCATTTTTGTGACTGTGTATAGCTCAGCTATGAGATTTAAATGAAAATTTTGATAAACGCAAGTAATTGATGTTAATTTACATATTCCCCAATGATTGCTGCTGGTTTAGGGTAAACAGTCTGAGATTCTCTGCTGCATCTTAATCAGAGATGACAGTACCTACGTGGAGCTGGTTAAAAGGTCATTTTAGGACAGAGATAAATAATCTAAGTAGAGCCTAAGAAAAGCAGCAGCAAAGGCCCATGCAAACCAAAGGACTCCATTATCGTGAACAAAAGGTTTAGATAATACAAGGAAAAAAAAATCAGTGAAAAAACCTATTTGCTCATTTATAAATATTAATTAACCTCTAATATATGCCAGGCATTGCACTGAGTACTGTAGATCCTGTGGGGAGAAAATAAAGACCTGGACCTGCTCCATGGGTGTGTACAGTAATAAAGTTAGATCTAGTCTGGGAAAACTAGGACAGTATCTCTGCAGAAGTGAAAATGCTGCTGAGCTATGAAGTGATATTAACTATGAATAAAATGGGAAGAACCGCATTCAAAAAATGTGTGGCAAAAGGGATGCAAAGCAGCTGAAGTACAAGGAGAATGTGGAAGCATAATGATAGATGCAACTGGGGAGATAGCAGGGACAAGAGCTGCCATGGTCCATTAAGTGACACTAATGACTTCTCTCATTCTAAAAGAACTGGGAGGTTTCAAGCAAGAGCAGTGGGAAGGGGTGAACTGAAGTGGCATTAACAGTCTTTGGAAAGTTTGTTCTGGTAACTATGTGGATAGACTATATAGGAAGTTATTGCAGCAGAGAAATGATAATAACTTAGAGGAGAATGGATGAAATGAAGGGAGTCAGCTATATATAGGATATAAAATTGTCAAGACTGGATAATGAATTAGACATAAACTTATTTGATGAGGTATGTCTGGCACTAAGAACAATGTCTGGTACATAACTGCACTTAGTAAATATTTGTGGAATAAATATTAAATGAGTAAATACAAGAATGAGGGAAATGAGGTGTCAAGAATGACTGCTGCTATTGTAGGTAGCATATCTTATATAAATGGTGATTCCATGGCAAAGATAAAACACCCACGAAGAAGGTCAGGATTGAGGTAAGAGTTCATGAGTTTAATTTTAATCTGTTGATCTTGAAGTGTCTTTAAGTCATCTAACAGAGCAGCCAAGAAAGAAAGAGTGCATACCTTGGAGCTAAAAAGAGTGGTTTCATCCAAAAATATAAATTTGTGAGTCACTTACAGGAAGTGATTAAAACCTTAAGCATAAATACTATTGCCTAGGGAGAGACTACAGAGTGAAAAGACGAGCGGATTCTGAAACAAGCTTAGAGAAGCTCTACAATCCAAGGGAAAAAAAGTGGCAAAGAAGGAGTCTGCAAATGAAAAGCACACACAGAGAAGTTGGGTGCAAATAGGCAATATTAAATTGTGAAAAGCAAGCTAAGAGACTGGGTCAACAAGAGACAGTGACTAAGTGTTGAAAGCAATTCAAAGTTACGTATCAAAGACCAAAAAACATCCTTAAGGTTTAGCTATAAAACCACATTAATGAGTTTAGAAAGAGCTATTTCAGTAGAGTAATAGGACTAGAGGCTGATTACATTAGGCAACTGGATGAGTGTTAAGTGATAAAATTGAGACTTTGTATCAAAGCAAATGGGAAAGAAAAATAGTATAGTAGCTAAACAGGAATGAGGGAGGAGGTCAAATAACGACAACATAAGTCAAAGAGAAGAATTGTGTTGGCAAGAAGAGGTTGACTATACATCATAGAGAAGATATAATCAACTGTGAAAGTTTTCCGAGAAAGTCAACTACTCTGAGTGATGTTAGTGTTAGAAATGCTCTCAGCAGGAGTCTTTAGCCGATGTGAGATATCAAAATGTGGTGATGGACAGAATGACCAAGAAAGAATCTAGAAAGTAACTGAAAGCAACCTGTCCTGAAATAACTTGCATCAGATTAGGTATTTCACAATATTTAAGAAGAAATATATTTGAAATTTTTGGAAATTTTTCCATTAAGAAAAAAAAAACTTTAAACTTATGAACCATATCCATATGCCTTTCATATAAGTGGAGATTAATAATGGTATATTAATCAGCTCAGGCTGCCATAACAAATAAGCATAGATTGGATGGCTTCAACAATATAAATTTATTTTTCAAGGTTCTGGAGGCTGGAAAGTTCAAGATCAGGGTGTAAGCAAGGTAGGTGTCATTTGAGACCTCTCCTCTTGGCTTGGAGGTGGCTACCATCTCACTGTGAGTTCATGTGAGCTCATTTTTGCACACACATGGTGAGAAAAAGTTACTTCTCTGGTGTCTCTTCTTATAAGTAACACAAATTCTATCAGATCAAAGCCCCACCCCTCTGACCTCACTTAACCTTCATTACCTCCAATAAAGGCCCTATTTCCAAATATGGTTATACTGGGGGTTAGGACTTCAAAATATTAATTTTACAGAGTACACATTCAGTCCATTACAAGCTGGAATAATTCTTAAAAACTGCATTCATGGATAATATGTCCAGTACTCCAAATACAGAGTAAAATCAACTGATTTGGCATTGAGAAATACAGGGTCTTTAGATAAATCTGTTCGATATAGGGGTCTTTGCATGACGCTATTCATCTGGTCTCCCATTTAAATATATTTGTAATGCCTAAAGCAATTGCTTCATATGTGACTGCTCTTTGTGAGGATGGAAAAGGCACAAGAACAGAGATTCTAGCCAGAGAAGAGAAAACAGAAGTGATCACTTCTCACCCTTTATCTCTTGATAGATTAGATGGGTGAATAGATTGATCAGTGGAATAACAGATGAATCCATTGACAGAGTTTCTATATTTGCACTAGAACTTGATGTGTCTTTTTTGCAATTGGCAAATGGTAAAAAAGAGATTAAAAGATTATGACTGAGAGCCCTGAATTTATAGCTGTGCAGCTGCCAGTATTCCTGGCTTCACCATCCCACAATTCATATTTCAGCTGTCTACATCTTTGTTCTTTCTCTCCCAACGACTCCTACCAAAGGCTCTCAGCTCCTACTAAACCTTTAGGGCATAGCTACTACCTCAGCATTCACTCTACAGAACTCAAGAGGCATCCATAGAGCATATCCCAGGCCTATCACTACCACCGGGTCTGTATCTAAGGCTCAACATATATTGCCAGCTAAATTTTCCAGGGCCCTAAACCTCTTTCTCTGCCTCCTCGATTCCTAGACCTTACAGAACTCTGTGATATAAGGCTGCTATTTCCCTATCGTCCCCAGGGTCTACGAACAACTCCCTTTAGTGTACCATTTTGATCAATAAGGAGCATTTTCCAGAAAGTAATTTAACCTCCCAAGGTACCTAAGCCATGGGAATCACCCACTCCTCTCCACATCGGAAATAAGTGTGCTAGATCCTTTCCCAGTGGGTAGTCCTTGACACATCATTGGATGTACTCACACTTTTTTTTTTTATTTTTTGAGACAGAGTCTCGCTCTGTCACCAGGCGCCAGGCTGGTGATCTCAGCTCACTGCAACCTCTGCCTCCTGGGTTCAAGCAATTCTCCTGCCTCAGCTTCCCGGCTACATTCTTAAATTATCTGACCTCTTTGGTTGCTCTATGTCAACCTGCAGATGGTAAAATAAGGATTTAGTCTTGATAGTATAAAGAGAAATATTCTCAAGCCTCCAGCTGGAGCCTCCTGTTGCAGCTTAATTTAACAAAGAATCCTGCACTGGGAAACACAGGATGAGGACTCAAGGGGGATTTGCCTTTGTCATTGTTCATTGTGCATCTGTCTTCATCAGAGCCTCCTAAAGAAAAGTGGCTTTCCCTAGGCAGGATTCAGGCATTGCTGGATTCCCTGGGATAATAACCAAGAAGTTTCAGTTTATCACATGAAAAACTTAGCATTTGCTAAGATTTTAAATGATAGTTTTAAATATTTTAATGATAAAAGAGAAGTGAAATATGCCCAAGCCCCAGAAATTAAGTGTCAGCATAATAAGGAAATGGACCTAGAATTATTATCTCATTCAATAAATTAGTTCAAAGGAAAGAAGCTGTAAACTAAAAGTTCCTTGATCATGAAAAATGTAACTACTCTATAAAATACCCCCAAACTTACTGCTCTATCTATTGCCCTTCTAACTAATTGCAAGAAAATCAAGAACAGTAGTTCTGAGGTTGATTCTCAAATCATTTTGTGGTAATTTAAAGTAATTGGGATTTTTTGACAGTTGCTATAAAGAATATATAGCTTTGCTATTTCCTGTGACAGTTCTTTGAATTACACCTGCACAAAAAGAAGTATGAGGCATTGCTGTTAATTTATAGCAATACACCCATTCCACCATCATGGGTTAGCATTACAAATGAGCAAAGGGAAAAAACAGCCTCTGGGTAAAATGAGAACTGCCTGTGAGTGTTCTTACCCAGTCCAGCCTTGTTTCTACCCAAATGCGCATTCAATTCATACAGATTCTCTTACAGCCCTCTGAAGCCAATCTCCCTCTTGGAGCCAAATGCCAACTGATTTGGAATCCTAAGTGCTAAGTGAAATGTTTAAAACATGCAAGAATCTTAATTAGTAAAGGATCAGAGAAAAAAATAAGTGTTCAATTAATAATTAGATAAACTCAAAGCATGATGACAAGTGCTCTGACGCCCAGTCTCTGCGATGCTTGCTGGGTATAAAGCTTGTCAGTTGCTGCCTCCTTAACACAAATTACATTTGATCTCAGGAAGGGCTCTTAAGAGCAAAAGAGTATAAAGATGTTTTCAGTAGCTCCTCTTCCTTTCAGTGTCCCTGCTGTGTGAGCCCCACCATAATTAGAAGCTGGATTTTAGTGGGATGCTTTGAGTGTTCAATTAGATTTCTTTTCTTCCTAGCAGTCCTATTTTAATATGAATGAACACAAAGCCAATTATCGTCAGAAGCATGCTTTGAGTTGCACTGACATTCTTCCTACATGTTTGACAACTATCACCCTGAGACACTGTCCTCAATTCAGATGGGGGTGGGGAGGAAGAACGGACTAAGTTTCTGTTTGAATACAACTAAAATCATGGTGCCTTCTGCTCTCAAAATAGAATGATAGACCAAAGGCATGCTCCACAGGCCAGCAGCATTAGTATTACCTGGGAGCTCTTTAAGAAAGCAGAATCTGGTCCCCTCCTCAGCCTGATTGAATCAGAATCTGAACTTTAACAAGGTCATGGGTGATTTATATACACATTAAAGGTTGAAAACCAATGATATAAAATTATCAAAATATCTTTGATAATACATATTTGGAAGGAAAACACTCATTGTTTCCTCACCAAAACTCTATTCTAAAGTGTAGAATTTCAGCAATATTCAAAGAAATAAATCAGAATAGAACTGCCTAATAGACATCAATAAGGTCCACTAAAACTTCCAAGTCTCTCATTTCCGATATATGAAAAGACTGCATTTCCTTGCTTCCACAGCTTGAGTATACCTGGGTGGCTTGCTTTGATTAATGAAATGAGAATTAAAGGGACATGTGCCACTTCCATGTGAAAGCATTTAGGAATTGGTACACCGTTCTCTATGCTCTCACTTCTACTGCCAAGGTGTTCATGGAAGTCTATGTTGATGTGCAGGTGCTATAACATAAAAAATAAATAGTAGTGCCATTTTTGGCTCCTTGCCAAAAGAGTCAACATAAAATCTAGAGTTTTAACAATGTTCAAAGAAATAAATTAGAAAGTAACTCTGCCAACAAATGGAGGACAGCTGCCTTAAGAGTGACCCTCAGAGTGTTTTAAGTGAATGAGACATAAGCCTCTGAAACGTTGGCGCTTTGTTAGTGCAGCATAACCTCACCTCTCCTGACTAATACAACTGGCAATGTATAAGTAAAATGAAGTAGAGAAAAGCAGTCTTTGCCCATTGAACAACAGAGGGCTAAGGAGCTTACATAGGCACATTTCAGCATCTCCATAAAAGCATCCATGTCACCATAATATCTAGTATAACTTGAAAATTTTCTGTAACTTTCACATTTGGAATGGCACAGCTCCATAATGCAATATAGTATCTTGATTTAAAGCTTGTTAGAAATAGGACAATAGTTCTTTCTTGGTTTAGAGAAGAATGAAGAGGCTCTAATATAATTCAGAACCTTCTATTTTTCTTAAAAATACCCAAATATAATACTTTGTATTCATTGCAAAATTACCCATCTGTTTCTGATGTTTTTCTATGAAGCAAGGATTTCCACAGTTTTCTCCAGGATGTCACTGGAGATGATGCTTTTCCTATACAACATGAATATACCTGTATAGTATGAGTACAGTTATATATACTAGTTTTCATTGGTTACTCATTAACCACCACTCATTGACTTTTACCAGAGGCAGAAGTGGATCTGCAGCTTACCCTCATTTTTTAAAGCACTAAATGGTACTGCACCATAGTTAGTGATATCAACCATGCCTCTGATAGTGTGAATGGACTATAGCTGGGCTCAGAAAATCCAATCTAGGCTTTAAGATATTTATTTCAAACACACAGACACTAGGTACCACTGTCAGAGGTTTAACTGATTTTATGGTGAAAATAATTCAAATGTTTAACAAAATGCCATATTTGTATTCTCTTCAAAATACTTGTAGCTAGTGGATGCCATACTCCAATTAAGACATGTATGTGGTGATAGAAAAGAATCCATTCAGATATCTGTTTCATGAGGCAAAGTCATTTGATGGAGAAATGTTGATTTAAGTAAAAAAAAATACTGATATAGTAAGATAAAAGAAGGAATTATTGAACAAAAAAATATGCCATGAGCTTAAACAGGTTTGAACATAATTCATGCTCTTTTTTGATGAACTATAATGAGAACTTTAAGAAAAAGGGACATAATTATTTTATTCAAGTCTTGTGTTCAAATTTTTCCCAGTCAATACAACAGAAATGTATTAAACACAAATCAAGAAAATTTGTTTTAGATGTGATAATGGCATTATATTTTAAAAGAAAAGACTTTACTTTTTAGACATATTCTGAAACATTTCAAAATGAAATAATTATGGTGTCTGGGCTTTGCTTCACCATAATGTGAGTGGAGGAGGGATGATGTGTCTATACAGATAAAATAAGATTTGTCAATCATGATAATTGCTGAGACTGGGTGATGAGTATATCAGATATGTTATACTCTTCTCTCTACTTCTGTAAATGTTTAAAAGTTTCCATAATGAATAATTTTTCAGAGATTTAAAAAAAAACAAGGTCTGTGAATTAGTAGCTTGCCTGCCAAGCCCTGAGATTTGCAGATCACAGGAGGTCAAGGACAAAATGCTTTATTTGTAGAAGTGTAGAAAAAGGTAAAAGTGAACACAAGCAAACCCAGTCCCCTCATTACTTTTCCTGTCTACTCTGCACATGGGGTTGTTACTGATAAAACTGAATCAAATGCATTAACTGATATTTGATAGCTGGACATTTCAAAGGAACATCCATTTACAGAGACAAAGGAATAGTTTTGCAAGTGAGTATTTCAAATTCATTGCTTTGAGTTGCCTTACCTTGTCTGCCTTCTGGTGTGCCCCTACAGCAAAACTGGCTCTCAATTTAAGCATATCTTTATTTTTTATTCCAAATGAGTCATCTTATTTAAATTTAATTGTCATATTACAAGTCTAATTTTCTAAACATTCTCATACTTATCTAAATTTCCTTGAGATTACAAAGTGATTTGGATATACTTGAAATTTTGTCTTAATCATGTTTCTCTTGGAAGAATAAAATCCATGGCTCTGTAGAAGTTTCTTTATTCTCTCTCTCATAGGAATTTACAAAAGAGCTAGTGTAAGGTGGGTGAAGAGGAAATGCTGTTCTTTAAAATATTGCTAATCTACAATAACCAGAAGATTCCAAAATAGCTTATGGACTAAGATTTTACCATTTTCGATCACAAAAATCTATAGCAATGAACAGTGCCACGATTATACTGCACCTTCTTCTAGGAATCATGTTTCCAAAATGAATAGTGAAAGAATTTAGACACAGAAATTATTAATAATAAGATTAAATTAAGAAAAGTAAATGAGTCATAGGTATTATTTAAATAAGCTAGTGTCTTCCATCAGGTAAAATCTATAGTTAAGTACTACTTAAAATAATTAGTTGATTTAAGAAATGTCTGTTCATATTGTTTGCCCACTTTTTAATAGGGTTATGTGCTTTGGAGTTTTTGAGTTGTTTGAGTGCCTTGTAGATTCTGGGTATTAGTCCTTTGTTGCATATATTAGTTTGCAAACAATTTTTCTCATTCTGTAGGTTGTCTGTTTACACTGTTGATTGTTTATTTTGCTGTGGAGAAGCTTTTCAGTCTGATTAAGTATCATTTGTTTATTTTCGTTGTTGCATTTGCTTTTGAGTCTTAGTCAAAACGTGCCAAGGCCAATGTCCAGAAGAGTTTTACCGAGGTTTTCTTTTAGGATTTTTATAGTTTTACATTTTACATTTAAGTCTTTAATCCATCTTGAGTTAATTTTTCTATATGGTACGAAATAGGGGTTCAGCTTCATTCTTCCATATGTGGCTATCCAATTATCCAAGCATCGTTTACTGAAAAGGGAGTCCTTTCCCCAGTATATGTTTTTGTTGACATTGTCGAAGATTCAGCTGGTTATAGGTATGTGGCCTTATTTCTGAGCTCTCTGCCCTGTTCCGTGGATCTATGTGCCTATTCTTACACCAGCACCATGCTACTTTGGTTACTATAGCGTTTTAGTACAAGTTGAAATCAGCTAATATGATTCCTTTATCTTTGTCATTTCTGCTTGGGATTGCTTTGGCTATTTGGGCTGAAAAGGCAACACACAAGCACTCAACAAATATATGAAAAAAAATGATGAACACTACTAATCATCACAGAAATGCAAATTAAAACCAAAATGAGATACCATCTCACACCAGAGAGCTATTATTTAGACATCAAAAAACCATAGATGTTGATGAGGATGCACAGAAAAGAGAACACTTATACACTATTTCGGTGAATGGAAATTCATACCACCTCTATAGAAAACAGTATGGAGATTTCTCAGAAAACTAAAATATGACTCTATTAGGCCCAGCAACCCCACTACTAGGTATCTACACAAAGGAGAAAAAATCACTGTATCAAAAAGACACCTATACTTTTATGTTTATTGAATCACTATTTACAATAGCAAAGTAATAGAATCAGCCTAAGGGTCCCTCAATGGATGACCAGATAAAGAATATATGGTATAGATATACCACGGAATACAATGCAGCAACAAAAAAGAATAAAATCATGTCTTTTACAGAAACATGGATGAAGTTAGAGGACATCTTTTTTTTTTTTTTTTTTTTTGCTTGCCTAGAAGTCCTAAGCATTTCTTTTTATTATACTTTACATTCTGGGGTACATATGTAGAACTTGCAGGATTGTTGCATAGGTATACACATGCCATGGTGGTTTGCTGCCTCCATCTCCCCATCACCTACATCAGGCTTTTCTCCCAATGTTATCCCTCCCCAACCTCCCTGCCCCCCAATATCCCTCCCCTAGCCCTCCACCACCCCAACTGACCCCAGTATGTGATGTGCCCTTCCCTGTGACCATCTGTTCTCATTGTTCAACACCCACCTATAAGTGAGAACATGTGGTGTTGGGTTTTCTGTTCTTGTGTCAGCTTGCTGAGAACTATGGTTTCCAGATTCATCCATGTTCCTGCAAAGGACATGAAGTCATCCTTTTTTATACCTGCATAGTATTCCATGATGTATATGTGTCACATTTTCTTTGTCAGGTATATCATTGATGGGCATTTGGGTTGGTTCTAAGTCTTTGCTATTGTAAACAGTGCCTCAATGAACATACGTGTGCGTTTGACTTTATAATAGGACAATTTATAATCCTTTGGGTATATACCCAGTAATAGGATTGCTGGGTCAAATGATATTTCTTTTTCTACATCCTTGAGGAATCGCCACACTGTCTTCCACAATGGTTGAACTAATTTACACTCCCACCAACAGTGTAAAAGTGTTCCTATTTCTCCACAACCTCTCCAGCAGCTGTTGTCTCTGGATTTTTTAATGATCGCCATTCTAACTGGTATGAGATGGTACCTCAAAGTAGTTTTGATTTGCATTTCTTTAATGACCAATGATGATGAGCATTTTTTTTGTTTGTTGGTTGCATAAATGTTTTCTTTTGAAAAGTGTCTGTTCATATCCTCCGTCCACTTTTTGATGAGGTTGTTTGTTTTTTTCCTGTAAATCTACTTTAGTACTTTATAGATTCTGGGTATTAGCTCTTTGTCAGATGGGTAGCTTGCAAAACTTTTTTCCCATTCTGTTGGTTGCCAGTTCACTCTAATGATTGTTTCTTTTGCTGTGTAGGAGCTCTTAAGTTTAAATAGATTCCATTTGTCTATTTTGGCTTTTGTTGCCATTGCTTTTGGTGTTTTAGTCATGAAGTCCTTGCCTATGCCTATGTCCTGAATGGTTTTGCCTAGGTTTCCTTCTAGAGTTTTTATGGTGCTAGTTCTCATGTTTGAATCTTTAACCCAAACATATGCAAACCTAAAAATGTATTCCATCACATAAACAGAACCAAAGGCAAAAACCACATGATCATCTCAATAGATACAGAGGCCTTCAACAAAATTCAACAGCCCTTTATGCTAAAAACTCTCAATAAACTTGGTATTGATGGAACTTATCTCAAAATAATAAAAGCTATTTACAACAAACCCACAGAAAATATCAAAGGCAAAAACTGGAAGCATTCCCTTTGAAAATTGGCACTAGACTAGGGTTCCCTCTCTCTCATCATTCCTATTCAACATAGTATTGGAAGTTCCAGCCAGAGCAATCAGGCAAGAAAAAGAAATAAAGGATATTCAGTTAGGAAAAAAGGAAGTCAAATTGTCTCTATGTGCAGGCAACATGATTGTACATTTAGAAGACCCCATCATCTCAGCCCAAAATCTCCTTAAACTGATAAGCAACTTCTGCAAAGTCTCAGGATACAAAATCAATGTGCAAAAATCACAAGCATTCCTATACACCAATAACAGACAGAGAGCCAAATCATGAGTGAACTCCCATTCACAACTGCTACAAAGAGAATAAAATACCTAGGAACACAAGTAACAAAGGATGTGAAGGACCTCTTCTTTAAGGAGAATTACAAACCACTGATCAGGGAAATAAAAGAGGACACAGACAGATGGAAAAACATTCCATGCTCATGGTTAGGAAGAATCAACATTGTGAAAATGGCTATACTGCCCACAGTAGTTTATAGATTCAATGCTATCCCCATGAAGCTATCATTGATCTTCTTCACAGAAATGGAAAAAACCACCTTAAACTTCATATGAAACCAAAAAACAGCCCACATAGCCAAGACAATCCTAAGCAAAAATAACAAACCTGGAGGCATCGTGCTGACTTCAAACTATACTACAAGGCTACAGTAATCAAAACAGCATGGTACTGGTACCAAAACAGAGATATAGACCAATGGCAAAGAACAGAGACCTTGGAATTAACACCATACATCTACAATCATCCCATCTTTGACAAACCCGACAAAAACAAGCAATGGGTAAAGGATTACCTGTTTAATAGATGAAATTGTGTTGGGAAAACTGGCTAGCCATGTGTGGCAAGCTGAAACTGGACCCCTTCTTTACACCTTGTACAAAAGTTAACTCCAAAGGACATCATCTTAAGTGAAATAACTCAGAAACAGAGTATTAAATACTACATGTTCTCACTTATAAGAGGGAGCCAAATAAGGGGTACATATGGACTTACAGAAGTAAATAATGGACAATGGGGACTTCAAAAATGAGGAGGTATGGCAGGGGGATGAGTGTTGAACATTGGGCTTCTAGTGTGCCTGTCACTTGAATAGTGAACATTATACCCAATAAGGGTATACCTGTTGGGTATAATGTTCACTATTTACAGAAGTAAATAATAAACAATGGGACTTCAAAAGTGGGGAGGTATGGCAGGGGGATGAGTGTTGAACATTGGGCTTCTAGTGTGCCTGTCACTTGAATAGTGAACATTATACCTAAAGGTATAATGTTCACTATTCAAGTGACAGACAATATAATGTTCACTATTCAAGTGACAGGCACACTAGAAGCCCAATGTTCACCACTATGCAACATATCTATGTAACAAAAAAAGTGAGCCTATAAAAATTATAAAGAAAAATTAAAAAATAAAATATTTAGTTGATTTATATATAGAAAGAGTCAACAAGAAATGAGTTTTCTCATTTGCCAGGGAATTTTGCAACATTTTTTAACCACCTGAAGTTCATCTGCATGGAAGTGTAAATTGGTACAACCACCTCAGAAAACTCTTTGGCAAAATCTACTAAGGCTGAAAACATGCCTATCTTATTGTTAAACACTTCCCCCTCAAGTATATACCCAACAAAAATAAACACATTTATTCACCAAAACACATGTACTAGAATGTTCAGAGTAGTTCTTTCATAATAGCCCCAAGCTGAAAACTCTCCAAATGGCCATAATCAGTATAATGCATAAATTGTGGAATATGCAGTCTCAAGAGCAGAATACCCTGGGAAGAAATCATGAATCTCACTGTTATCAACAGAAAATGCTGACAAGCTGGTATAAACCTCCCTGAATACTGACCCTTAATTATAAAGTAATACTCTTAGTCAATGTTTTATGCCTTTACTAGGGGCCAGTGCTATTTAGGTACATATTTTAATCCATTAGAAGCCTAATTCTAGACCTGTTGGAATTAGTCCTCACAGCACAAGTTAGCCCATTTTAATCCCCTCCCATATTGCCTCCTGACATGAATATTATTGGAGATAATACCAGGAAATCCCTGGAAATTTCCAAATGTGTAAACCACAAATAGTAATACATTAAATCACTGACAACACTCAAGATCTTTGCCACATTTATTTCCAAGTGGTCAGGCAGAAAAGAAGATCAGAAGCAATGGGATATGGAATTATATGAGGAAGTAGAGTATGTGCTGGAGAGAGTAACCCTAATTCACATATAGAAAGTGTGTACTTTGCAGACCAGCAAGATGCAAGAGCTGCACATGGAGTCTCTAAGTCTCTACTCCTAGATTTGGTTTAGCTTCCTATAAGCTCATTCTACAAATCCATTCTTTACTTTCATATGACCTATTCTTGGAAATATATGTGTTTATAATACACATATATTTACTTACCTATTGTAAGCACATGTGTCTTATGTCAGTTGGTACAACATTTACTGTCCAGGCCACTCACAACTAGACCAGTCTCTTTTTTTCTTTTTGAGATAGAGTCTTGCTCTGTTGTTCAGGCTGGAGCAGTGCAGTAGCAGGATCTCAGCTCACTGCAATCTCCAACTCCCAGGTTCACGTGATTCTCCTGCCTCAGCCACCCGTAGAACAGTCTTCTGATGGAAAGATTTAACTAGTCCATCAGGAATTTGAAGAAATTTCTACTTTTCTCTATTTTTTATGTAGATGTCTGGTTCCTTTTTGCTTATTATATTTATTTTAACATTTTTGTCAAAATGAACATGGCTTTAATAGCATTAGATATATTAACTGTTAGACATATACACAAGACCAAAAAAATTTTTAAAGTAACTTATTTTGGTTTACAAGGGCCAAAATCATCCATTGAAAATTGCTTTCTCCCCAAACTTCACTAAAACCAGAGTAAAAGGAGTTATTTTTTAAAGACTTAAACCCATAAGGACAGAGTGAAAAGGACAACAATAAACCAGTGGATTTGGATAGTTCAAAGGAGATGGATGTGTAGTAACTGACTTAGTGATGGAAGAAAGCTAAGTCCCAAGCCAATAGAGAAAATTTTGTAACAGCCTTATTTAGACCACAGAAGCTCTACAGGTTCAGGATATTGTATCATTCAATAGCTCTGGAACCAGGGAAGAATTAGGAAAATGGGATTATAATCAAAAGGACTGTAGAAAGAATGAGAAGCAGTAGATTGGTAATTAGATCTTCTAATCCATGGTGCTGAGCAACTTTGTCACCCCCTCTCAGCTTAAATTTCTGGATATAATCTCTGAGGCTCTCTGGCTGGAGGGATGCTATGCAAAGTGAGAGTTTAAGTGCCTATTTGTAATTTCAAACTGTATGTTTATATTCATTCCCAATTGTAAAAGCAAAAAATAACTTCATCTCCAGAATCCCAACAACCAATGGAAAGCTTTTTTATATATAATCTGACCAGCACAAGAGGAAAAAATAGAGATACTGTAATTAGAGATTGCCCCCACAAACAGCCCACCCAAGTCTCCTTACAATAAAGCATAATGTTAACAAGGCCTAGACTTGGTGGGGGAAAGGGGAGGATGGTCATCTCGATCATTAGCAGATACTCAAAGATGATCAGACATCTGAAGAAAAGCTCTAACCTGGAAGGTAGAAACCAAACAAACTTACATTTAAAAATTAATTTAAGGGCCAGGTGTGGTGGATCACACCTGTAATCCCAGCACTTTGGGAGACTGAGGTGGGCAGATCACCTGAGGTCAGAGTTCGAGACCAGCCTGGCCAACATGGCAAAACCCTGTCTCTACTAAAAGTACAAAAATTTGCTGGGCATTGTGGCAGGTGTCTGTAATCTCAGCTACTCAGGAGACTGAGGCAGTTGAATAGCTTGAACTGGGGAGGTGGAGGTTGCAGTGAGCCGAGATTACGCCATTACACTACAGCCTGGGCAACAAGAACAAGACTCTGCCTCAAAAAAAAAAAAAAAAAAAAAAAAAAAAAAAAAAAAAAAAAAAAAAAAAAAAAAAAAAAAAAAAAAAAAAAAAAAAAAAAAAAAAAAAAAAAAAAAAAAAAAAAAAAAAAAAAAAAAAAAAAAAAAAAAAAAAAAAAAAAAAAAAAAAAAAAAAAAAAAAAAAAAAAAAAAAGACTAAGAAAATAGGAGGAAACTTGACAGGAGAAGAAAGTCTTAAATTATTTTCATTAACATTCTCAAAGTAATTAAAGAAGATACTGTAGCACAAATTGGCTACTATACAAAGAAGCATCCATTAAAAAAAATACTCATGAAAATTTTAAAAAGCATGATGGCCGAAATGAAAACTCAATATAAGTATTAATAGATCAAGAAGAACAAACTTTTCAAGAAAGTAGAAAAAAGACCAAGAAATGAAAGAAAGCTTTAAAAGATAAGAGACTTAGAAAGAGCAGTTCCTGAAATGCTGCATCCAAATAGGTTTTCTAAAGAGAACAAATAAAGTGGAATGAAAGCAATGAACATCATCATTCAGCCTAAAATGCAAGATTGAAATAGCACATTGAATGCCCAGCACAGCAGATCAAAAGATACTTATTATAAAGCATAACTTATTTTTTTCAGAACAATGATGACAAAGTGAAAATTCTGCTTGTTAACAGAACTGTGAGGAAGAATGCGGAAGAACCCATCATATGGACAGTATGAGGAATCAGAATGGCTTTGTAATTCTCAATAGCAACCCTGAAAGCAAGATGACAGTGAAGAAATACCTCAAAATTCAAAAGGATAATAATTTCTAATAGAATACTATGCTGAGCCAATTTATCTGTCAAGTAAAGACATTTCAGAAAAACATTCTAAAAGTATATATTCCACCCACTCATTCACCAAAAGCTACCAGAGGATATATACTAATAAAATAAGAAAGGGTAAGTAAGCGAACAAACAAAAACACTTGAGTATTAGAAAACAGGCGCCCAGGAAAGAGGCAAAAGGCCAGAAAAATCCTCAAGATAGAGAAGAGAAATCCCAGGTTGTCAGTCATGCACAGGCCTGTATGACAAGCAGCACAGGCTAGAATCACTGACCGGGTGTGGTAGCTCACACCTGTAATCCCAGCACTTTGGGAGACTGAGGCGGGCAGATCACCTGAGCTCGGGAGTTCAAGACCAGCCTGACCAACCTGGAGGAATCCCATCTCTACTAAAAACACAAAATTAGCTGGACATCGTGGCACATGCCTATAATCCTAGCTACTGGGAGGCTGAGGCAGGAGAATCACTTGAACCTGGGAGGCGGAGATTGTGGTGAGCTGAGATTACATCATTGCACTCCAGCCTGGGCAACAAGAGCAAACTCCTCCTCCAAAAAAAGAAAGAAAAGGTGAAAAAAAAAAAAAAACAGAAAAGAAAAGAACAATCATCACTCAAGAGACAGATACCTAACAGTCCTAATTAAATATTTTTATTTTCCCTAAGGACAGGTATAAGAATCAGGCTAGCAGAGATTCTTACACATTTGCCTTGTTATCCTTGATTATGTACTGATGATGCTCTCACTCTCCTCTAAATGCCCTGGGCCTGTGTTCTGAAGCAGCCAGCTTCACCCATTTCACAAAATGTTTTGTCTCTGGTTAAACCTGAGACCTGCAAAGCAAACCGGTGACCTTGAAAGAAAACAGAACATAGTCTCCTCTCTCTGACTACATTGCTATCAGGTATTCAATATCAGTAACGATGGAAACACTGATTGCCTTGAAGGCCTCAGTCAGAACTTTGTAGACTTACTTCTCCAAGAAGGCACTCTTGGAAACGGTAAAGGTGCCTGAAGACAATGAATCAGAGACTGCTCACTTTATCTTCTCCTGGGAGTCTTCATCTAAAGATAATAGATTTGTGCTCACTGCTCCGTTTTTCTACACCAAGCAATATATTGTTTAGAGAAACACATAGAAAATAAATCATTTTTTAAAGCCAGGGAATGAGTCAGGCAAAAGACAGATAGTGGCTACCTGGAAAAGAGGGGCCAGGAAGAGAGCAGATGCATTTGGAAAAGGACATAATAGAGAGCTTTAAAGGTACTGGTACCCTGGGTGGTACACAAGCCTTTTGGAAATTTAAATATATACATACATGATGTGTGCATACGTATGTTGATATGGTTTTGCTCTGTATCCCCACCCAAATCTCATGCCAAATTGTAATCCCTACATGTTGAAGGAGGGCCCAAGTGGGAGGTGATTGGACCATGAGGGTGGTTTCTGTTTTGCTCTTCTCATAATGAGTGAGTTCTCACTGAGATCTGATGGTTTAAAAGTATGTGGCTTTCTTAGCACACTCTCTCTCTCCTGGCACCACGTGAATAAGGCTTACCTTTTGCCTTTTACCATGATTTTAAGTTTCCTGAGGCTTCTCAGTCATGCTTGCTATTAAGCCTGTAGAACTGTGAGTCAGTTAAAACTTTTCTTCATAAATTACCCAGTCTCAGGTAGTTCCTTACAGCAGTGTAAGGACGGACTAATGCATATGAATGCATGTAGGTATATATGTGCATTATACTTTTCTGTATGCTAAATTTTACAACAAACATTAAAACAAGTGGAAATCATTTATAACCCAATCACACATATAATCCCTTTTATCACAATAGTGTTTCTATGTGTGTTTATGTGACATTTTAAATCCATTTTTTTTAACTTAACAGCCTATTGTGGATAATTTTTCCAAAATATATCCATCTTTTTAATGCATTATGTGAATGTTTCAAAACTTATTCAACTATTCTCAGTGGGCAACTTTCTATCTTGAAATTTCCCTCTCTTAAAGGGAAGCAAGGATATCTGCCCCTTTTCCCTGTGCTCAGGAATGAATCAACAACCCAAAAGACAAGACTACAGCACACTGAGAACTTGCTAGAAGGCTAGCACTCCACAGATGGCTCTGTTCCATTCATTGAGAGGATTACTTAGTTTCTTTTAAATTTTGATTTTATATTTATACGTTTCTGTATCCCACTCTTTTTTGGTTGAAAGAGTCAAAGGTGTATAATCCCAATCACAAACCAAAAATAAATCGTCTTGGAAAAATACCTATTATTATTTTTTTAATTTTTAATTAATGTTCTTGGAATTCAAATAAATGTGTAAATTAAAAAAGCCTAAGAGCTTGTCACCATCACCACGCCAACTGTTTTATATTCCCACTACCACCCTGCTAGCAAGGTAATTAGTGATCAAAGTGTGATATATATCCTTTCACGTATTTTTCTATAAAATCTTCTCTTTTAAAGAAAATAAACTACTTGCAGTACAGATTCTTCCACACAACCTCTCTGGAGGCTTCTTAACATCAGAGATAATAAGAAACCTGATACCAGCTGACACTACTGCAGAAACAAAGGGACTGTATAATAATTTTGTTCTTAGAAGTGCCCATGATTCTTTCCACTTTCCTTTATATATCAATCTACCCAAATCACTATGCAACTGTGCAATTTTCTGTTAACAGATCCACAGGGCCCAATTCCTTTGACAGAGACCGTTCAAATTCGTTCAGGAAATCTTTTGCAAGCAACCCTTGTGAACTCAGATTTCAGAATTCTTGGAACTAAGTTTCTCCCAAGTCTGTAAAGAAGTGGTAGCTACCATCCACTTCCATGACTCCACTGGCTTCAAATCAAACAGTCTCTTTAGAAACACAGATACCTTTAACCAACCATCAGTGCCTATTACAAAGCACAGCATTCACAGGAAGACATCAATCTGTACTTTTTGTCAAAGAAGCACAATGGACTTCTTGAGTGCTTGTTGAACAGCGACTGAGAAAACACTTGAAGCCCAGAATCATATCCATAACCCCAGTTAAAACCTCTCTCCGCCCCATGCCCCCACCTGTTCCCAACACCCTCCTCCTGCCCCCATCCTTCCTGTAGTTTAATAAGAGGTTAATAGCTTACAAGAAGTAGAAAATCAAAAACAGACCCAAAAGTCTTTCCGAGTGACAAAAGAATTAAGCTAGGTCTGAAATTTTCAAATGTCAATCAGGATCACACATGCAGTGGTGAGAATGAATTCACACATGTTTCTTCCTTTAACATCAAGTGGAAAGAAAATAAAAACTGATATAGACAAGGGCCAGACTTTTAAGGTTACTTCCTGAATTCTAATTCATCCAGCATTTAGAAACTTCGCTTTGTGAGCAAAATGAGTCATAAAGCAAAGTATGCTTACTCTAGAATTTGGTAAATGAAAACCTAAGCATTTTAGCCATAAAATTTTTAAGATGTATTTTGTAGAACTAAATGCAACTACTTTAAAGAAATTAAAAAATAAAAGTTGGAAATACAAGGCACATATAATTCTTTATTCATCTGTCACTATCTTCATACCATGCATCCCAAGTAGCTGGGACTACAGGCTCACACCACCATACACAGCTCATACCATTTTATTTTCTATTACTACACAGTAAAATTGTGTTTTGTTAGTATTTTATTATGATTTATATGAATTATTAATTATTATTTCTACTGCTGCCTCAGATTTATTGAATGCCACCACTGTAATATCCTGTGGTACCATGCAAAATATGAAGCTATTAAGAAAAGAATAATCAAGTGAGAATGAAGTTCAAATTTTTTTTTTCTGTAGAAGTTCCCCTTTCAGGGTATATTTTTATTGATCAACAGGAAAATAGGACATAGCTTTTGCCATCATACTATCAAAGTGTTCATTGGCAATTGGTTTATTGGCAATTGGTTATCCTTAATTTTGTTTTCAAGTTGAAAATTTTAAGATCCCCTTATTTATTCAACAAATATTTCCAAAATAGGGCTTCTGTAAAAATATAGAACACTTCTCAGAACACTTACTATCAGATCTATTTTAATTACATTCCAGTTCTTGGAAGGGAGATGAAGCTTCTACCTCTACATCTACAAGCTCTCTGGGAGCAGAGATCATGTTTTAGTCACTGTCTGTATCTAGCACAGTTCTTGGCACATAGTAAGAAATCAATAATTGTGTGATCAATGAATAAAATTAAAGACATCATGAGAATTAACAATGTAATTTTTATATATTCTAGCCAGAACTGAATAGGTTTCTGATAGGATGTGGATATTCAAATCAATGTAATGATTCAGAGATTCCCTAAAGCATTTGTTAATCCATTTATTCATGCTTGCCTTTATTATAAAGAGACTAATTGTTTTCTCCAATAAAACAGATTATAGTTATCATTGCCATCTATATCATATAATTTATATCCATAGGAAAATAATCTCTTTTCTTTTGCAGTGAAAGAGTAAATCCAGAAGTGACTAATAACCCATCTCAATACCAAAGAAGAATAATAAGGTGAAAGATAGCCCCTATCTACTAGAATGTTTGAGACTAGAAGGAATAGAGCTCCCAATTTATCTTCTGAGAGAAGCAAATTTGTTGGAATTTCAATGCCATTTTGTTTCATAACCATGATACACATTTAGTCAATCTCAGTCATTCAGTCTAGTGGTAAGACAGCAAGTAAATGAGTGATAGGGTAACATTACGCACAGAGTATCTGGAAGGGTATAGGGACGCTAGACCAGGTATTTTGCAGGTTTAGGATTGGAGAAGTCCTCCCAGAAGTGTTAATACTTACAGCTTGGCCCAGAAGCACAAGAGCATGGCAAACATCAGTGACAGTTTGAGATGGGAGAAGAGACACATCAAAAGCTCAGAGGCAAGGGAAAGCCTGGAGCATCCAGGCAAATTGAGTTACTCAGTACACTGGACAGAGAGGGTGAGCCACCAGGGTAAAACTGATGATGCTATTAACTGGGACTAGACAAAGCCATCCTCAAACATCACACCAAAGAGCACAGACTATCTTACAAGTGAAAGAGAATCAATGAGAAATTCCAAAGTAGAGCACGTTATAATTGTTTGCATTCTACGACAAAATGTATGGGAATAATGTTAGAGAGGAGCAGACTGTGGGCAGATAAACTAGTTTAGGAGGTTATTACAGTTACCTAGGCAACAAATTCTGAGGACCTTAACAAATGCCTACTACTAATGTATCATTAATCCTAAAAAAACTTACCCAATTTTATTTGGAGCATTTTCCTCAATTTCGTCTCTCCTTTGCTTAAGGGTTTACTCAGATATTCGGCCAAGTTATTTATTGCTCCACAGAATTGGCACTTTCTGGGGTGTCCATGTACCTAAAATTACTAGCCAGCCAGTAATTGATAATATGCATATACATACACATATGTATGTATATGCATATAATCAATTTAAGTTTAACTAAGTCTCGCTTTCAAAAAAAACAGCATGATTACCAATCATGTTAATTTTTACAGTAGTCTTATTATCATCCATCCCAAACTTTATTTAATAGCATACACACTACATGATCAGGAAGCACTGCACACTGTCTGATATGAAAATAAAATGGTAATTTCACATAGCTCTTTTCAGCATTAGATGTTACTAATTTTGTAAATGTCCAAAATGACCATTTGAAATAAAGTAATTTGTGGCTTGAAAAGTAAAATAATGTGAAATACATAAACAGAAAAATAAGAATGTATTTATTCTTTTTAATAGCTATTTAATCATTTCTTTGATTCGTGAACAAATCCAGAAACTAAATTATACCATATATAGTAAAGTGACCTGCACACCATTGCTAAAAGTATTGCTTGCTAATACAGGCAGATGTTTTGCATGGCAAATAGAACAACTAAAAAAAGACAAATGGTGAACATTATAAGACACTTATTTTATCTTATATAAATTTCTCAGTACATAAAATATAAAATTCTATAATTATTTTAAACAATAAGAATTACAAACACATAGAACCAACTATAACTAGTTCTTTGTAACCACTGTGCTAATTACTATGCAATCCTGAGAAAACTTACGGCAAAAACTAAGATTGAAAACTTTCTGAAATGTCTGAGTTATGTCTTTTATTCAAGCAGTTGCTTTATTCCTTTTACTATTTTTAAAAAACACTTACTTTAAAAACCAAAAATTATGCTTTTCTCATTCTGTCCAGAGAGAGAAAGGGTAACCATACACTTTACCATTTGTATAATCACAATGAAAAATAGAGGTTTATTCTCAAATAGCACGTAGGTTAACTGCATTTTGAGTCAGGAAATAAAAAACATAACTTTTCAATAGAATTATTCAACAAGTTAATGGAGGTCAGACTGAACAATGGTCACTACGCCTGGAAGCAGAAATAACTGCTATTGTGAAATACAAGGCCCTGGCTGTTGTTTGTCTTCTCTCAAGAAAATTTATAATAATGTTTGATATTAATCTGTTTATAAAATGTATAATAGAGAGAAGAGAGTAATAGAGAATGGGAAAGAGCTAGAAAGTCACTGACTTTCCAGTTATCCCACCCAGGTTAAAACTCATTAACATTTTGGATTTCCTACGTATAGAATAGCAGTCAGAGTGAGGGAATCATTTCCCAGGATAATCCATTCTGAAAAAGAAAAATAACTTAGAATCTCCCTACGTTCTGCAAGATGTTGAGAGAGGGCGAGAGAGAGAGAAAGAACAGAGGAATTTAAAAATAAAAGATTAGGCATTCTTTTTAAAAAAAGTAAGCAGGGGAGAGAATAAAGGAGAGATAGAAAGTTAGAACACAGTGTGATATTAAGAAAGAAAAAATGAAAGGCAGAAAGTCCACTTTTTTTAACTTTTAAGTTCAGGGATACAAGTGCAGGTTTGTTACAAAGGTAAACTCGTGTCATGAGGGTTTGTTGTACTGATTATCTCATCACCCACATGTTAAGCCTAGTGCCCATAAGTTATTTTCTTGATCGTCTCAACTTCCACCCTCCAAAAAGGTCCCAGTGTGTGTTGTTTCCCTCTATGTGTTTGCATGTTCTCATCACTTAGCTCCCACTTATAAGTGAGAACGTAATGTATTGGTTTTCTGTTCTTGTGTTAGCTTGGTAAGGATAATGGCCTCCTGCCCTATCCACATCCCTGCAAAGGGCGTGATCTAGTTCTTTTTATGGCTGCATAGTATTCCATGGTGTAAATGTACCATGTTTTCTTTATCCAGTCTATCATTGATCAGCATCAGCATTTAGGTTGACTCCATGACTTTGCTATTGTAAAGTGCAGCAATGAACATGTGCGTGCATGTGTCTCTGTAATATAATGATTTATATTCCTTTGGGTATGTTTCCAGTAATGGGATTGCTGGGTTGAATGGTATTTCTGTCTTTAGGTCTCTGAGTAATTGTCACTCTGTCTTCCACAATGGCTGAACTAATTTATACTGCCACCAACAGTGTCTAAGCATTCCTTAGAAAGTCCACTTTTAAGTATATTTTCTTCCCTGCAACACTCAGCATGTTTAGAAATGTTTGGAATTGTTTACCTTTTCTTAAAAATAAGAGCACTAAATAAAACAAGACCTATTTTGCCTTACCTGCATTCCCACAAGTATTTTTTAAAATAGCAGCAAATGTACAAAGTTGTTTTGAAACAAACTATTTTAAATGAGAAAATCGAGGAAAAATATGCTTCACCACAAAAATTACGCATAGCACATATGTGTCACATGACAAAAAATGTCACCATGAAGCAGTGTCATAATTCATCCTCCATATGTCCAGTATTTTGAATAACATAATTAAATTTCTTATAAATGCAAATAAAGAAACATTGCTAATTATGTCAAGCATAGACTGATTGTTTTATGAATCAATTGTTTGAGAAGCACTTTACCAATCAATGTAAATAATAATTCAATAGCTATATGGAAGTGTTCTGAACTAGAATATATACATTCTAACAAGTTGGCAATAGACTGCTTTTGCAATCTGCTTTTCATCTCTCTAAAAAATAAATTGCTCCTGCATAAACAATATTTCAGAAACTGACAGAGTTGGCAGCTCTGCTGAAGACAGCAGGGATATTAGCAACCATGACTGATAGCAAAATTGGAGGTTGCAGAAAGAGGAAAAAGTATATATACAAATTTAAGGAATAGCTCCTGTACTTCAGATTCTTTTCAAAAAGAATGTGAGATGACATATTGAGGTCACCATTGATTAAAGAGATAGATCTGTAAGGGAGCATTTCACCTCCTGTGAAATCATCAGAGAAACCACTTGGAGACACACTGGCCTACACCTTCCTGCTGTGGGCACACCATGGGTGCCTACAGCTAAATTTCTCTAAGCTGGGTTTGCCCACGGGATGGCATGGCTAATTAACGAAGGCAGCTGAAGACTTAGTCCTCCTTGATGTAATGCCAGTACGAAAAGCAGGGAAGCTCACTCTCTTACATCAAATCTGCCAGAGCAGAGCTAGAAGAGCAAGCTGGCAATTCTTTGATGTAGAACCCTCAGTTTAACAGTAAGTTTTCCTCACCAATTTCTTCTAAACTATATTTATTGAGACCATTTATTGAATATCATCTTTTAATTAACTGCATAACAAAACTATACTCAAAAGACAAACATTACACTCTGAGCTACTTTCTAAAAAACATTTCCCTCCAAAATTTGTATTATGTACCTTGTCTTGAAAAGGAAATGATCTACTTGCTATTATTAGTGTGAAAAAAGAGATTTCCCTGGTATCCCAAAATAAACCACTACATTCTATGAGTTTGGAGACATTTTAGGTATATGTTATCTCAGGAATAAAGGAAATGCTCAAATTCAGTCTGTCTAGCAGAGACTACTGGCTGCCCACAATACCTAGTCTCCCTACCTTGTTAGTAATAAACCTGGAGTTTAACTAGAAACATGGCACCTAGCTGTATGTTTCCAGCTTCTTTTGCAGTTAAATGTGGCTGTGTGATTGCACTCTGTCCTTTAGAATGTAATGAAAGTGATGAAGACAAATTGTAAAAGGCACCGACTTTGTAAGAGAGGAATATGCCTTCCTCTTTCCTTCCCCCATCCTACTTTTCATCTCTTTAAAAAGAGCAACCAGTTCACATAGGGTGACCATATGGCCTGGTTTATCTAGGACACTCACATTTGTTCCTCTTGTGGTCCCCTAATCTTAGACCATTAGATGGAAACTGTCTTAAGAGAGGACAAGTTACAAAATAGGAGTCACTGCTATTTTGGCCATTTTAGAGCATCTGAGAGGGCAATGAAAAATTGACAGAAAAATATTATAAATCTTGTTAAATGTTAGAATGATACACAATTACTCCCTTCAAGGTGTTCAGATCTAGTGAGATACTGAACATTTCAACAGATAATTTTAATCAAGGCAGAATCTACCCCCACCACCCACAAAAAAAGCCAGGAAACTTGAAAAAAAAAAATGAAAAAGGGTACTTTTTTCCTGAGAAACCTAAGAAGCCTTCTTGGATGAGGCAGCATATGGCCTGAGCCTTGCATGGTAGACATTAAGTAGTCTTTTAAAACTCAACAAAGAGTTCTAGGTAAAGAAATTAGCATGAGCAAATATACAAATATATGAATGACATTTTCCAAAATAAGAAAGTATGAAGTTTTAGGTGGATAGAATGTAGGGAAAGCTGAAATGAAGGTTCTAATTTGGAATCTAATTTGGGAGAAATTTTAATGCTGCTCTGAGAACTTTAGAGTTTATTCTGCAGAAAATGTGAAGCTACTGAAGGTTTCCCTAAATCTGCCTTGCAATGGACAGAATGAACTCAAGAGAGGTAACAGTGTTCATATCCAATGGTGTATGACTGACTAGATATGGTTAGTAAGGGAAATGAATTAATGATAAATGGTGGGATAGATTTTGAAATAACTAACATTGGTCTCCATTCACATTTTCTGTCATCTTTTGGCCCTTTCTTATTCCTGCTCCTCTCATTCAGCCAGTTAGATTGTTCTTTTCTGGAGGTTCAAAAACCTGAGGCATGGGAAACTCAAAACTTGGGGAAGAAAAACGGATTTGGAAGAAATCACCAACAGAAAAAGGCTATAACCCTCCTATACCCCATCATGCAAACACACCCAAGATTCCACTGAACTGAGAGAAGAGAAAAAGTATTATCCATTGGAACCTAGACACTGGTCTCTGATAAATGGACCTTGCACTATGGCTGTACCAAGAACTTCCAAGAACCCGTGGGCCTTTTCCTAGGTAGAAGAATGTAAATAATCTGCGGATCAGATATAGAAACATAGCCTTGCAGGACCAACAAACTCTTAATCAGCTGCAAGGGTTCATCATGATTCAGTTTGGGCCAAAGCAGCTGAATGATTCCCATGCTCCTAAGAATATAAAGAAGTAGCAGAGAGAAGTAGTGGCTGGCAAGGGCCTTCCAAATGAGAGCTTGGGACTTTGTCGGGCAACTTGCTTGTGCCAGTGACCAACTACCCAACAGGATGGGTATGACCGCAGATATAACTCTGTAAGATCAGATAGTGAGTCAGAGAAATCCACCTCATCACTAGCACTAGGCACTTGTAGATTCAGCAGAAAAAAAAGAGACACCCTAGTCAGAGAATAGTTTTCTGCCACTCCAGGGAAACAGCTGTTCAGAATAAAAATGAAGTTTAGTTGTAGAAAAAGTTAAACATTTTTAACTTTACATGCTAAAATTTTAACGTTATGTGGTAACCAGATCACCACATAGTATATCTGAATCCCTAGCCCAGGAGACATGAAAAGTTTCTATTAATATGATAGGCAACACAAATGGAGAAAGAGAAAATTACTAGCCTAGAAGAATTTTTAAAAAATATCTGTCATTTAATTAATGATGGCAATAATTTACTTAAGAAATTACTCTTCTTAATTTCTTTCTCTATTTCTTCAATGAAAGACTATTGGTAAAACTTCCCTCATGCACTTTTTTTTTGTAAATCAAATGGGGAAAAGGTGAATTAAATAATCTAACAAATTAAAACCTCAGAATTAAATTAGAAGTTCTAGTGAACCCTAAAACTAACTTAAAATGAGAACTTATTAAGAATTATAAAATATGATAAAAATTAAAATTATCTTTGAAAACTATTTTTAATTAAATGTTTTCTGTTTAATTACTAATATTATAATGTTTTATAATATTTCAGCAGCACTACTAAGGAGGTTATTATAGTTACATAGGCTTCTGAAGACTTTAACACCTTCTACGAACGTACCATGAATCCTAAAAATCTTACCTCCTTTTATTTGCAACATTTTCCTCCATTCCTTCTCTCCTTTGCTTAAGACAGTTTACTCTTATTTGACAAAGATATTTACTGCCCCATGGAACTAGTACTTTCTAGGATGCCCATATACCTAAAATTACCAGCCAGCCAGTAACTGAGATATACGTATTTTAATAGAATTAATTTTCAAGTATAACTAAATAAGTCTCACTTTGAAAAAAACATTGAAAAAAATCCACGCTTATGAACTAGTAAGGAATTTAACCACCATTTATAATGTTTTATTAAAAAATATATATTCCATATACCAACTGCCTTACCAAGTAATTTCAAGGAAATTAGGAAAGGGGGAATGAGGTGGAGGGCAATAAAAGAGAATATAATAAAAAGAGTAAGGGAGAAAAGAAAAAAAAGAAGATTCTCATGATCTAACTGTGACTTTAGCAATAGAAAAAATCAATCTTAAAATTTTGTTCAGATTCTCTATGCTCCTGGAAACTTATGCTGTACCAACCAGTGAGCATGCTCACTTCAGCAATGTCCTGCACCTCCATCTTAAGTGGCCAAGGGAAAGGAAGGAGTCATCAGAAATGAGGATGGAATACAATTCGCACACAGAAGCGTCACAAGTGTTGGCCTCCTCAGGGAGGTCAGGGTGGAAGCAGACTTTTAAGAGATGGGGATGTTGAGTGCACCCCAGAAGGATTTCCAACTGTCTGTATCCTTTGAGAGCAAGTGTTCCTTGCTATTGCCTCATTTTCAGTCATCTACGAGACAATCCGCCCACTTCCACTGAAACAATATCAAGATGATGGCAAGACCTGTGTTTATCATCGTAGATAATAATGTTTTAAACCTTATTTTTAAACACTTAAAAAGAACAAATTTTAAAAGTATTGATCAAGTATTCTACATTTTATAGACCTCAATAAAAACCTGTGATTAAATGAATCATATTCCAGAGGGCTAAAAATTGCTAAGTGCCTACTCCCAGTATATTTATAAAGCACATTTAAACCAGAATTAAAATCTGTTTTGTAGTTGTTTTATGTTATTTTTATTTTGACATCATACTACTTTATCTAATAAGCCATGATTTACTTGTAGTAAGTTTTTAACATAATTTAAACAAAATATGAGGTTATCTATATACAATCAGACAATTAATTAGGACACATTATATACAATCCATATTAATTAGGACAACTTTTCAGTGCATTCAAAATTTAATTCTACTCATGCTCCTTATAAAAAACATCAAGGAGGCTGGGCACAGTGACTCACGCCTGTAATCCCAACACTTTGGGAGGCCAAAGCTGGAGAATTGCTTGAGGCCAGGAGTTCAAGACCAGCTTGGGTAACAGAGTGAGACCCCCTTCTCAACAACAACAAATATATTTATCATGGAGAAACATTTTATTATTTTAATTCATCATGCAATTGCACCATGAAGTTTTTGAAAGAAAATAACACGTTAAGAAGATGTGCTTAAAAACAGAACACCAGAATGAAAACACATCAGATAACTCATTTGCAAAGAAATATTTAATGTTATTGGGACTCAGAATGCAACAGTGCTTGAAACTAAAGGAAAACCAAGGTCTCTTGCTTCTTTTTTCTACTCTAAAATACAGGAAGGAGCTTTCTCTGAACTTTCTTTAGCTGCCTAAAGATAGATCCTCCAAAAACCTCAATTGTCATGAGTGTCTCCCCCAGGAATCTCAAGCAGAGAAGATTAATTATATCCCAAGAGTAGAGTTTGGAGGCCAACACCACAACCCAATCTTTGTCACAAACTATTACCTATTTATCTTCCCCCCAAATTTTTAATTTTCCCTGTTGCTTACATCCCCCGCCCCTCTCCCTTCCCTATGAGGAAGGCATATAAGCTTTTAAATTTTATTAGGTTATGGGGTACTGACTTTTTCTTTTGATGCCCTCCGGCATACAATAAATTTGGATGCTTTTTGTTTCTGTTAGTCTATCTACTTTCAGTTTATTTCATTAACTTAATCATCAAATTTTGGAGGAAGTTTTCTCCCCTTACAATGTCAATGATTAAATATCCAAATACTTGAAATATTTTTAAATTTTTCTTTTGCCAGACATTTTATGAATAAAGAGAATACAGTTGACTCCCTTACAGTTGGGGGTTGGGACCACTGCCCCCCTGCACAGTTGAAAACTTGCATACAATTTCTGACTCCCCAAAAACCTAACTACTAACAGCCGACTGTTAACAAGCCTTACCAATTACATAAACAGTCAATTAACACATGTTTTGTATATGTATTATATTATGGTCACACAATAAAGCAAGCTAGAAAAAGGAAAACGGTATTTTAAAAATCATAAGGAAAATAAAAAAATAAAATATATTTACTATTAAGTGGAAGTGGATCATCAGAAAGGTCTTTATCCTCATCTTTCCATTGAGTAGGCTAAGGAGGAGGAGGAAGAGGAAGAGGAAGCATTGGTCTTACCGCCTCAGGTTACAAAAGCAGAAGATATAGAGGTGGTGGAAAATGAGGAGGAGCGTCAGGCACATGGGGTATAACTTAGGAAAAAAAATCTGCATGTAAGTGGGCTCACACAGTTCACATCTGTGTTGTTCTAGGATCACACTCCCAGATTCCTAGAAGTAAAGTAAATGATTCTGCGGGGGAAAAGTGATACAAAATGCAAACCATACCGTCTTAACCCTCCTTCCCCAGAACTTTATATAATCAATCTTTATTCACTCATCTTTAAAAGGCTTTGCTTTGAAGAGGAGGAGAATACTGGCAAAGGGGAGAAAGTACAATGTCACATAAATGATAATCTCTAAAATCTCCCACTTCATCTATCTTTTAAATTATTTCAGCAAAACTTAGAGAAACACATCAAGCACCAGAGCTCTCTGAGATCTTTTTCACCTGGCTTCGTGGCATTCGTTGGTCACTTAAGACTTCCCAGAGTTACCAAGCATTAACATGTACAGGTCTTCGTGATGAGATCTTTCAGATAACTGAGTTCTTCCTCAGTCCTGAGATAAGTATTTAAAATCTCTGGGGTGTTCTGCTATGAGTACATTGAAACAATTAGCACAAATACCCTGAAACCTTCAGGAATGATTTTTTCTGAATCTATTCTGAATTAGCAAATGTTCCTTAGAGTTAGGACATGACAATACATTATCTTCATAGTAGCACCTTTGATGGACCCCTTTGAAACATGTATTCTGTACTTTTCTGACTTCCTAAATTATTAAACTATGCTATAGATGGTGAGGGACTTAGAGGTACTGTGGCTGGCAGAGGAGTTTTATACTGAGTAATTGTGGGACTATTACTTACTATCTCCATCTCAGGTTTCTATGTCTTTAAATATGTATTTCTTAGTGCAGTTGAGAGGCAAAATGTTGTAATATATCTGAAATCAAAATAGTGCTAAGAACCTAAGTTCTCAATAAAATTTACTTGCATGTCTTCTCTACCCTCAACCCAAACACTACATACGCTTACCCTTTCCCCGGCCACTGCAACGTGAAACTGTACTGGCCAATGGTTGCTAAAGTTCTTGAGACACAAGGTGCCTTTTACACCCACCTCCACTTTATCCTTCTCCAGGTAATCTTTTCATACTCCTTGCTTTCTCATTTATTATTTCAGCACCTCTTATAGGAACAGCAATTACAATTACTAATCTCTCCAACCCATTTGTACCAGATGAAAGACTTGTGCTGGAAAAAGCCAAACAAACATACAGAAATCCTGTCTCAAATTGGCTCGAGCAATTGGGAAATGTATTTTCTCACATTTTCCTAAGTTCAGATGTAAAGGAGACGTCAGAAGTATTTGATGTATCCAAGCTTATTCTCTCTCCCTTTTATGCCACAAACAGAACTTGCTTTCTCCCAAAGCTGTCTTACCTTAGTCACAGGAAGGCTTTCAGAAGCAACTGGAGTTGAAATCTTCCTAGTCATATCTGAAAGGAGAGAGAGGAAGCTTTACCAATTGTATTAGTCTGTTCTCACAGTGCTGTAAAAAACTGCGTGAGACTGGGTAATTTACAAAGTAAAAAGATTTGACTGACTCACAATTCTGCATAACTTGGGAAGACTCAGCAGTCTTAAAATCATGGTGAGTGATAACAGGGAAGCAAAGCACCTTCTTCATAAGGGGGTAGAAGGGACTAAGCATGCAGGCGGAACTACTAAACACTTATAAAACCTTCAGATCTCGTGAGAACTCTCTCGATAACTTAAGACCAGCACAGCGGAAATGCCCCAGTGATTCAATTACCTCCACCTGGTCTCTCCCTTGACACTTGGGGATTATGGTGATTACAATTCAAGATGAGAGTCTGGGTAGGAGCGCAGCCAAACCTTATTACCAATTATGAAATAAAAGACCCTCAGTTAACTCTGATTGGGTTGTTAGGCCATGTGGACACGCTCTACTGATGAAGGTCACCTAGAGAAATGCATTGTTTGGCTTAAGCTTAGATTATTGAAAATATACAGCACCTGGAATTACAGTTCTTTGATTAAACTAATTACTATCTATTCCTTGAATAAGGAGATCTCAGTTTTCTTCCTCCTAAACTCTACCAAAATTATAGCAAGGGGAATTTTTTTAAGGTTTAAACTCACAAGGGCGGGAAACAATGAGGGAGAAAACACCAGTGTAAGTATAAATACTGTAATACAGATGAACAAGTGATAATCCACCCAAGAGAGCCAAATCTTGGATCAAAACTAAGAATTTACCCAATTTATGTAACAGAATTTTCAACAGGCACAAAAACAGAAAATATAAAACAGTCTACTTCTGGTCATACTCAGTACCTGGTTATAGTTTTTTTTGACAGCTTTATTGATAGGTAACTTATATACCATAACATTCACCTGATTAAAATGAGCAATTCAAAGATACTTTTAGTATATTCAGAGTTGTGCACCATCATTCTGATTTTAAGACATTATTATAATTGTGGGTCTTAAATGACACCTCCTACCAGATGCTCTGCCTGCCTATCCGTAATAGAACTACAAATTTTATTTTCTGCTTCTTTCCTTTGGACACTCATAACAATCTGCAGTTATTTTTCTTAGTTATTGGCCTCCTTGTTTGTTGTCTGCCTCTCCCACCAGAATGTAAGCTCCTTAAAGAGGAGCTGTTTATGTCTCTCTTGATCTTCTTTGTAGTCCAGCTAGGAGGGAAGCACAGGGCCTGCCTATATTAGGTGGTCACTAAAAATATTTGCTGAATGAATGAACTAGCAAGACATAATTACCACAGTAGACGGGCACTGTGGAGCAATGGAGAATCGGTGATGATGGGGAAACTGTGACACAGAAGATGAAAGGCGAGCAGGAGGGCACTGAGCCAGTAACCCAGCTGTCCATCTGGTGTTTGAAAGATGAAGCAACCCTATGGGACTCAGAAGATCCCTTAGGTTTTTTAACAATTAGGGAGAGTTAGGAGGGAAGACCTCAAGAAAAAGATAGCACTCCTAATAAAATAGGTGGATCTCTTGCAATTAATTAGAAAAATAAAAAGATATGATATTTGCAGCTATACTGGCAAAGAAGTTCACATTTCTCACATTAACACATTAAAATACACAAAGTAAATGCTCCTTTATGCATCAATCCCATATCTAGTGTTGGTAATTAAATTAAGAGTGGTTAGACAGGGTAGCGCACAGTTCTGGAGCTAGAAAGTCAGAATTTGTATTCTCATTCTGTCACTTACTAGCCATGTGACTTTGGGCAAGTTACTTAGCTGCTTTGTGCTTTCATTTGTACATTTATAAAACAGACATATTAACTGTTCTTATAACCTAAGAGCTGTTTTGAGTATTAATTAAAAATGGTAAGAAACTGTCTGTTACATACTGAGTGCCCTATATTACTTAGTATTGTAGAAGTAGCAGTAGTCTTTATAGTGGTGGCAGAGGTGGAGTGGTAGAAATAGTAGTAGGTAGCAGTAAAATGATAGAGGTGCAGCCCATTATGACTGTTTTATGGGGCAAGAAATTCAGATTTAGCTCAGTGCCAAGCAGTGTCAAATACAAGGTACTAAATTAATATTGAATTGACCTGTACTCACGACGTTTCCTATCATACCACAAGATGATTTGACACAATTGATTTTTCTTTAAGAAGTGAGTGAATCAGCAGATATGTAGTTGCTGCTGCTGGCAAACTGATATCAAGTAATTCATGCTCAACTTCGGCCCACAGAAAGTGTCAGAAGGACAGCCATATTCTTGAGAGTGTGAATGTGTGTGTATAAAATGATGTGCATTTGATGTGACTGTTACAAGAAGGACATAAGAATTTCATTCTTTTAGGAAATTAAGTGGGAAAATAATGGACAGTCCTGAAAAATAAGCCAAGAGAATCATTTTTAGAGGGGAAAGTTACTGTATTTGCAATGTGTCCTCTTTATGGATGAATAACACAGAAGACCCCATTTAGCATTTTAGTTGACTTCACAATTGACTCATCCAGTGGAATCCACTGGTTCTTCACATGTATTATCTAAGGAAACAAGAAAGGAGAATGGAAAAGTGGTTTTATCTCAAAAGCTGCTCTAGAAACAGGGCTTGCCTCTCAGTCCAAAAGCAGTGAGTGAAAACAATTATTTAATTACCCAAGGAAAATCAAGAAAAAGTGCTATGAAAGAAGAGGTTTCTCAGGAGAAACAAGGGTATATGAGCCATCTTTAAGTGAAAAATGAATGTGTTATTTTTTTAAAGAGCCTAAAGGTTTGTTTTCCATCTATGAAGCAAAACACATATCTAGTGAACATTCTGCAGAATGTTAAGCAGAATAAAGATGAACACTTAGACCAGCATAGAGCAATATCTACAACTTATACTGTAAGAATACAAGTAGTGAAGGAAGCAATGCTGACTAGCTCTTATAATAAGATGGTTAATTATTCTACTTCTAGCTTCTCCTTAAAAACAAAATTTCAGACACACATTGGATAAGAAATATCCTCCAAATTACCCCATGTCTACTTCTGAGTAAGAGTCACAAAGAGAATTTTTTGCAATTAAAACATATAAAGTTCCATTAAGATTTTCAATTAGTACCTATAGATTAAGTTCCATTAAACATAGGTATAGTTATTCTTAAAGCAACAACTAACTATATTAAATGCAACTTTTAAAAGGAAACATAGGAATACTCATATTTTGGATAGTCTCTTTCTAATTAATCAAATAGTGGTTGAATCTCCAACTGTATTGTGCCCAGGTCCTAATTTACAAAGATGACTGAGGGTATCATAGAGTGTAATGCCATAAAAGATTTTTAATATTCATAGTTGCTGCAGAAACAAGATGCATAGCATGCCACACAGGGCCTCATAGGATAGATGCTAGGGTGATCAGGAGGCAGAAGACAAGAGCAAGGGGAAGGTTTAGGCCACTGCTTTTATTGGGAGTTCTATAGGAAAAGACAGCCAGGGCAGAATTAGGATTGACTAGTTTGAACAATTTTAGTGGCCTTTGGGCTATAGGATTCTTCCCTAGTTGCCTGGCTCATGGCTCTAGGATGATTCAGGCACAGGAATATTGCATGTTGATATATCTCGACCAGATATAGGAGGTATGACTCTGGATTGGTTAGCTGCATATCAAAGACACGTTCCTGGCTGGGAACGTGTCTCAAACAAAGAGCATGTTTTACAATTAGAATATATAGATAAATTTTAAGTTTTCTTTAAGTATTGTTAAATTCTTAACAATTTATTTTTATCTTTAAGAATCGGCTAGCCACAACACATACAGTATCTCCCTAGCCACAAAGGAAGGTTTTTTAAGATGTTGAAACATCATAATATATTTTTGTTTTTTTTTTGTTTGTTTTTTTGAAAGGGAGTCTCACTCTGTTGCCTAGGCTGGAGTGCAGTGTCACGATCTCAGCTCACTGCAACCTCTGCCTCCTAGGTTCAAGCAATTCTTCTGCCTCAGCCTCCCAAGTAGCTGGAACTACAGTCATGTGCCACCACACCCAGCTAATTTTTGTATTTTTAGTAGAGACAGGGTTTCACCATGTTGGCCAGGATGGTCTCAATCCCTTGACCTTGTGATCCACCTGCCGCAGCCTGTCAAAGGCTGGGATTATAGGCATGAGCCTCTGCTCCCAAACAATAACAGAAATTTTAAAAATATTTATAATACGCTAATACAGGCCTGATGTCTTATTAGTTATAGCCAACATATTATTTTATGGCAACTTAATTTCTTTTATCTAAGTCCATTCACATATACCTAAAAGCATACATTTGCATTTTATGGCAATCAAACCGTAAGAGTAGGACAATAAGCATCGGTCTTTAACTTGAAAATAATGAGAACATGGAAAGCACAAAACCTCTCCAAAGAGTCAATAAACCCAGAAAATTTCTTTGACTTTGTAGTAGGGTTTCAAACTAGGATGGACAGTATGGTACAAGAAAAGGCAGAATCACCAAGAGCAAGGCTCTGAAGACCAGCATCCAGGGTTTAAATTCATTCTTTACCACTTGGTAGCTTTGTGAAATTGTGTCACCAATTTCCTAATCTCTGAAACATTAGTAATGTTTGAACCTAACATATAACATATGTTGGGGTCACTACCTGGGAAGGTCTGTCTTGCAGACCTTGATTCAACCACAGATGAATAAATTCACTTACACACAGAATACAGTGATTGAGCAGGTTGGGGTGTCTGGGACACTAATAGACACTCAAGGAGAGTGCTGTAAAGACATAGCAGCTGCTGGCCTCGACACACTGGCCTCTCCGGCCTTTATTCAGCACACATTAAATGACAAAAAGCTTTGAGTCAACACCACTAGAGTGAAGAGATTAAAGGACAGGTTCTAAGGCCTAAAACAAACACTATTCATAAGTAAATATCTTTAGTCGACTTCCTCTTAAGAGAGCTATCTGGAATGAACAAAAGTTAGTTTATAAGACTACATGAGTAAACAAGTTATTCAGATAAACTTTTCCACATTTCCTATTTGCTTTTCTTATCAACTAAAAGTAAAAAGGATAAGGCTATCTTCAGCTGAAACCTCTACTGAAACTATGCAAACTTCTCAGCCTTCCAAGAAGGTTTGTGACTATATTCTATAACTTTCTCTAATATTTTTCTCTTAATATTTTTGCCACCACCCTCACTGAACTCCCACAACATATAGGGTTGTTATTATTACCAAATGAAATCCTCCATGTGGTGCACTAAGGACAGTACTGGTCTGGGCGCGGTGGCTCATGCCTGTAATCCCAGCACGTTGGGAGGCCGAGGTGGGTGGATCATGAGGTCAAGAGATCGAGACCATCCCAGCCAACATGGTGAAACCCCATCTCTATCAAAAATACAAAAAAATTAGCTGGGCATGATGGCGCGTGCCTGTACTCCCAGCTACTGGGGAGGCTGAGGCAGGAGAATTGTTTGAACCTGGGAGGTGGAGTTTGCAGTGAGCCGAGGTCATGCCACTGCACTCCAGCCTGGTGCCTGGTGATGGAGTGAGACTATGTCTCCAAAAAAAAGGACAGTACTGGCATATACAAAATGCTAACCAAGAGAGAGTTTTATCCAGGGTCATGGGTTTGTACAGAGTTTCACCAAGGGCAGGAGGACGAGAATGCTAAGAGTATGTGCAAGAGACTGAATATAATGCAAACCTTGCAATTCATGCCAAATAGGGAGGGAAGTCAGGCCATAAGAAGTGGGGGGTGAGGTTGTGGAGTCAATGAATGGGAGGTCCTATAGGAAAACAGAATTACTAGAGTGAGTATTTTAGAGAAAAGGAGTTTCTGAGGTAGGAGATGGGAATCAGACAGCAGGATGTCTGAAATCATTATTTTTAACAATGCATAACTATTTTCAATTGCCTCTACAGTATGCATTTCCTCCTTCTGACAACAAAAAAACATTAAGAAGGATAGTCACCCTATTATGGGTTAAATTGTGTCCACAAAAAACATATGCTGAAGTCCTAATCCCCAATATCTACAAATATTACTTTATTTGTAAATAGGGTCTTTGCAGATATAATTAAGCAAGGTATAATCAAGTAATTAGGCCCTAATTCAATATGACTACTGTCATTATAAGAAGAGGGAAATTTGGACACCGACACATGAAGGAGAATGCCATATGATGAGAAAAGCAGAGATTGGAAGCCAAAAAATGTCAAGGATTCCTGGTGGCAACTTAATTTAAGAGAAAGACATGCAATGAATTCTCCCCTAGAGGTTTTAACAGAGCCAGCTGACACCTCGATTTTCTACTTCTAGCCTCCAGAACTGTGAGATAATAAATTTCCATTTTAAGCCACACAGTTTGCAGTACTTTTTTTATAGCTTCCCCAGCAAACTTCTACACACACCTTGTTTATTATCAGGTAGAATAAAACTCACCAGTAGGTCAAGATGTAATCTTTTATCGGTATAGTACATATCCCTGGTCAGGTGATCACTTTAGGGATAAACATGTGACTCAATAAGAGCCAATAGGACTTCAGGAGATATTTGGGCTTCTAGGGGAAAAAAAAAGACTCTTCCTTTACCCGAGTTGCTTTCAAAACTATCTTTTTTTATTGGTTGTGAAAAAGAATATTTTAGCACTGGAAACTGCTGGCAGCCATCTTACAAATGGAGAACCTCCTACATACTGGTGTCCAACGAAACAAAGTGGAAATATTGAGAAAAAGGAAGTTCTGAATCCAGAGAGAACCCACAGACCCTCTGAAGGAAGTGGACTGCTCCAGCAGGACCTGGGAGAAACCCTAAATACTGTGAGTGCCAAACTGTGGAACCGGGAGATGGAGAGCCTCCTCTCCCGAACACACACACACACACTGAAGCAAATGAATGTATGTTTGCAGGAGAAGTTTCCAACTTTACCTGGAGCTGAGTCAATCTAGAGAGCCAAGTGAAATACAAGGGTAGACGAAGCAGCAGAAAGACCCTGGAAGCTTGCTGGGTCCCCAAGTAGGCTATTCCTGCCTGCCACCACAGGGATTCATCCAGAAAGCAGCTAGGAGAGTGAGGGGGAGACACCACAGGGAGCAGAAAATCCCCACCTGCACTCTATAACAATTTAAACAGCGCAAGAAGCCTCTTGGGCAGAACTTGGAGGAAGGGCACAAATCTGGTGTGCAGACTCCACAGGCAGGAGAAGAACCAAGCCCTTTTCTTTCTCAGCTGGGAGGCAGGTAGCCTGGGCAAGCTGTCAAACTCAGCTTGCCCACTACCTAGAAACAGACTCAGGGCTCTTGTGGGCACACAGTGGGAGTGAGACTGGCCCTTCAGCTTGCATGAGAGCTGTGTGAAGCCTGTGACTGCCAGCTTTCCCCGACTTCCCTGACAACCTGCATGACTCAGCAAAGGCAGCCATAATCCACCTAGGTACACAACTCCATTGACCTGAGAACCTCACCTCCATCCCCCACAGCAGCCATAGCAAGACTCACCCAAGGAGAGTCTGAGATCAGATACACCTAGCCCTGCCCCCACCTGATGGTCTTTCCCTACCCACCCTGGTAGCTGAAGACAAAGGAAATAAAATATTGGGAATTCTAGGAACCCACCCACCACTGGTTCCTCTCCATACTACCATAGCTGATGCTCTCTGGGAAGTGTGACCTTCTGGCAGGAGGCCAATCAGCACAAAAATAGAGCATTAAGCCACCAAAGCTAAGAATCTTCATAGAGTTCATTATACCCACCTGCCACCTCCACCAGAACAGGTGCTGATATCTATGGCTAAGAGATCCATAGAGGGTTCACATCGCAGGACTCTGTGCAGACAACCCCCAGTACTAGCCCAGGGCCAGGTAGACTTTCTGGGTGGCTAGACCCAGACAAGAGACAACAATAACTGCAGTTCAGCTCATAGGAAGCCACATCCATTGAAAAAAAAAGAGGGTAAGGGGAGAGTACTACATCAGGGGAACACCTCATGGGACAAAATAATCTGAACAACTGCCAATAGCCCTAGACCTTCCCTCTGACAGAGACTACCTAAATGAGAAGGAACCAGAAAACCTACTCTGGCAATAGGACAAAAACAAGGCTTTTAACACTGTGAAAAAATCATACTAGTTCACCAGCAATGGATCCAAACCAAGAAGATGTCCCAGATTTACCTGAAAAAGAATTCAGGAGGTTAGTTATTAAGCTAATCAGGAAGGCACCACAGCAAGGCAAAGCCCAATGCAAGGAAAATATATATATATATACATACACACACACACACACACACACACACACACACACACATATACATATACATATATACATGAAGTTAAGGGATAAATATTGAAGGAAATACGTAGCTTCCAGAAAACGCAATCAAAAATTCAGGAAACATTGGACACACTTATAGCAATGCAAAATGCTCTGGAACATCTCAGCAATTGAATTAAACAGTAGAAGAAAGAAATTCAGAGCTCAAAGACAAGGTAAGAAAATATGAACAAAGGCCCCAAAAAGTTTGAGATTATGTTAAACCATCAAACCTAAGAATAATTGGTGTTCCTGAGGAGGAAGAGAATTCTAAAAGCTTGGAAAACATATTTGAGGGAATAATTGAGGAGAACTTCCCTGGTCTCGCTACAGACCTAGACATTCAAATACATGAAGCACAAGAACGCTTGGCAAATTTCGTCACAAAAAGATAATTACCTAGGAACATTGTCATCAGGTTACCCAAAGTTAAGATGAAGAAAAGAATCTTAAGAACTGTGAGACAAAACCATGAGGTAACCTATAAAGAAAACCTATTGGATTAACAGATTTCTCAGCAGAAAATCTAAAAGCCAGAAAGAATGGGGCCCTATCTTTAACCTCCTCAAACAAAATAATTATCAGCCAAGAATTTTGTATCCAGTGAAATCTAAGCATCATATATGAAGGAAAGATACAGTCTTTTTCAGACAAACAAATGCTGAGATAATTCATCACTACCAAGTCACCACTACAGAACTGCTAAAAGGAGCTCTAAATCTTGAAACAAATTCTAAAATCACATCAAAACAAAACTTCTTTAAAGCATAAATCACACAAGACCTATAAAACAAAAATACAAAATAAAAGCAAAAACAAAAAACAAACAGTACACAGGCAACAAATAACATGATGAATGCAATGGTGCCTCACATCTCATATTAACATTGAATGTAAATGGGCTAAATGCTCCAGTTAAAAGATACAGAACCACAGAATGGATAAGAACTCACCAATCAACTATCTATCTACTGCCTTCAGGAGATTCACCTAACACATTAGGATTCAAATAAATTTGAAGGAGTGGAAAAAGATATTTCATGCAAATGGACATGAAAAGCCAGCAGGGATAGCTATTCTTATATCAGAAAAAACAAACTTTAAAGCAACAGCAGTTAAAAGAGACAAAGAGGGACATTATAAAATGATAAAATTTCTTGTTCAACAGGAAAAGATCACAATCTTAAACATATATGCACCTAACACTGGAGCTCCAAAATTTGTAAACCAATTACTAATAGACCTAAGAAATGAGATAGAAAGCAACACAATAATAGTGGGGGACTTCAGTAATCCACTGACAGCACTAGACAGGTCATCAAAACAGAAAGTCAGCAAAGAAACAGTAGATTTAAACTATATCTTGGAACAAATGGACTTAACAGATCTATATAGAAGATTTCATCCAACAGCCACAGAGTACACATTCTAATCAACAGTGCATGGAACTTTCTCCCAGAGTACACATTCTAATCAACAGTGCATGGAACTTTCTCCAAGACAGACCATATGATAGGCCATAAAATGAGCCTCAATAAATTTAAGAAAATTGAAATTATAAAACTGGAATCAACTTAGAAAGGAACCTTCAAAACCATGCAAATACATGGAAATTAAATAACCTGCTCCTCAATGAGCATTGAGTCAAAAACAAAAGCAAGATAAAAATTAAAAGATTATTTGAATGGAATGACAATAATGAGACACCTATTAAAACCTCTGGGATACAGCAAAGGCAGTGCTAAAAGGAAAGTTCATAGCCCTAAATACCTGCATCAAAAATACTGAAAGAGCACAAACTGACATTCTAATGTCACACCTAAAAGAACTAGAGAAACAAGAGCAAACCAAACCCAAACCCAGCAGAAGAAAGGAAATAACCAAAATCAGAGCAGAACTAAATGAAATTGAAACAACAACAAAAATAAATACAAAAGACCAATGAAACAAAAATCTGGTTCTTTGAAGAGATAAATAAAATTGATAGACCATTAGCAAGATTAACCAAGAAAAGAGGAGAGAACATCCAAATAACCTCATTAAGAAATGAAACAGGAGAAATTACAACTGATACCAATGAAATACAAAAGATTACTCAAGGCTACTATGAATACCTTTACACACATAAACTAGAAAACTTAGAAGAGATGGATAAATTCCTGGAAAAATACAACCCTCCTAGCTTAAATCAGAAAGAATTAGATACTCTCAACAGACCAAGAACAAGCAGTGAGATAGAAGTAGTAATTTTAAAAATACCAGCAAAAAAATCCAAGACCAGACGAATTCTCTGAATTCTACCAGACATTCAAAGAAGAATTGGTACCAATCCTTTTGACACTATTCCACAAGATAGAGAAAGAACAAACCCTCCCTAATTCATTCTTTGAAGCCAGCATCACCCTAATACCAAAACCAGGAAAAGATATAACCAAAAAAGAAAACTACAGACCGATAACCTTGATGAACAAAGGTGCTAAAATTCTTAACAAAATACTAGCTAACTGAATCCAACAACATATCAAAAAGATAATCCACCATGATAGAGTGGGTTTCATATCAGGGATGCAGGGATAGTTTAATATATACAAGTGAATAAATATGGTAGGTCACATAAACAGAATTTAAAACAAAAATCATGTGATCAATGTACTAGTCTGTTTTCATGCTGCTGATAAAGGCATACCTGAGACTAGGAAGAAAAAGAGTTTTAATTGGACTTACAGTTTCACATGGCTGGGGAGGCCTCAGAATCATGGTGGGAGGTAAGAGGTACTTCTTACATGGAAGCAGCAAGAGAAAATGAGGAAGAAGCAAAAGTGAAAAACCCTGCTAAACCCAGCAGATCTCATGAGACTTATTCACTGTCACAAGAATAACACAGGAAAGATGGGCCCCCTTGATTCAATTCTCTCTCCCTGGGTCTCTCCCAAAACACATGAGAATTCTGGGAGATACAATTCAAGTTGAGATTAGCGTGGGAACACAGCCAAACCATATCATTCCACCCCTGGCCACTTCAAATCTTATATCCTCCAATTTTAAAAACAATCATGCCTTCCCAACAATCCCCCAAAGTCTTAACTCATTTCAGCATTAACCCAAAAGTCCACTGTCCAAAATCTCATCTGAGACAAGGCAAGTCCCTTGCACCTATGAGCCTGGAAAATCAAAAACAAGTTAGTTACTTCCTAGATACAATGAGTGTACAGGTATTGGGTAAATACAGCCATTCCAAATGGGAGAAATTGGCCAGAATAAAGGGGTTATAGTACTGAGTACCAGCTTGGCCATAGAGACTCCCACCCAGGCAGCACTGAAGGAACTGAGAGGCAGACACCCAGATAGAACAGCAAAGTGGGTCTATCCAGGGGGCCAATAGCTTTCCGAGCTGAGAGCCTCAGGGGCTGACAGCATTCTGGACTGAAGGGCCTTGAGTAGACTCTGACCCACGCATTTATCCTCTCTGAACAGGTGATCATTATTAACAAACAGATGTTTGGTATTTTCTCGTAACACAAAATTTGCCAAGTAGGCAGCTGGTGCCTGCTTACCACTGATCACAGACAAACTAAAAAGTATTATCCATGAGGGAGCCATGGGGACAGGGTCAGATATCTAAAAGAATTGTTTTAACTAGTGTATGATATTTATACATTGTCCTGCCACTTTGGAATGCTCCAAGTAGATTTCTACTTGAGAAGGGGCAGCTAGGTTTTCCTTGACATCGCTACCTGACAATATATTCTATCATACACTCAGCATTTCTTAATGTTCATAAACTTTACATTTCTCAACATTATAAAGCCTATGAAAGTCCAAAATCCAGCAGGGCAGTCAAATTTTAAAACTCCAAAATGATCTCCTTTGACTCCAGATTTCACATCCAGTTTATGCTGATTCAAGAGGTGGGTTCCCATGGTCTTGGACAACTCCACCCTGTGGCCTTGCAAGGCAAAGTCTCTCTCCCAGCTGCTTTAAAGGACTGACACTGAGTGTCTGTGGCTTTTCCAGGCCCACAGTGCAAGCTGTCAGTGGATCTTCCATTATGGGGTCTGGAGGACGGTTGCCCTCTCCTTACAGCTCCATAGGCAGTGCCCCAGTAGGGACTTGCATGTTGGGGCTCTGTCCCCACATTTCCCTTCTGCACTGCCCTAGCAGAGGTTCTCCATGAGGGTTCCCACCCCTGCAGCATACTTTTGCCTGGGCATCCAGGCATTTCCATACATTTTCTGAAATCTTGGCAGAGGTTCCCAAACCTCAGTTCTTGACTTCTGGGCACCTGCAGGCTCAACATCAGGAGGAAGCTGCTAAGGTTTGGGGCTTGCACCCTCTGAAGCCACAGTCTGAGCTGTACATTGGCCCCTTTCAGCCACAACTCGGGTGGCTGGAAAACAGGGGACCAAGTCCCTAAGCTGCAGACAGCATAAAGACTCTGGGCCTGGCCAACAAAACCACTTTTGCCTTTTGGGCCCCTGGGCCTGTGATGGGAAGGACTGCCATGAAGTTCTCTCACATGGCCTGGGGACATTTTCACCATGGTCTTGGGGATTAACATTAGGCCCTTGCTACTTATGCAAACTTCTGCAGCCAGCTTGAATTTCTCCCCAGGAAATGGGTTTTTCTTTGCTATTGCATAGCCAAGCTTCAAATTTTCCTAACTTTTATGATCTTTCCTTTATAAAACTGAATGCCTTTAACAGTACCTAACCAAGACACCACTTAAATAATTTGCTGCTTGGAAATTTCTCCTACCAGATACCATAAATCATCTTTCTTAAGTTCAAAGTTCTACAAATCTCTAGGGTAGGGGCAAAATGCTACCAGTCTCTTTGCTAAAACATAACAAGAGTTACCTTTACTCCAGTTTCCAACAAGTCCCTCATCTCTATCTGAGACCACCTCAGCCTGGACCTGATTGTCCATAACATTATCAGTATTTTAGGCAAAGCCATTCAACAAGTCTCTAGGAAGTTTCAAACTTTCCCACATTTTCCTGTCTCCTTCTGAGCCTTCCAAGCAGTTCCAACCTCTGCCTTTTACCCAGTTCCAAAGTTGCTTCCACATTTTGGGGTATCTTTTCAGCAACATCCCACCTCTGGTACCAATCTACTGTATTAGTCTGTTTTCATACTGCTGATAAAGACATACCTGATACTGGGAAGAAAAAAAGGTTTAACTGGATTTACAGCTCCACATGGCTGAGGAGGCCTCAGAGTCATGGCAGGAGGCGAAAGGCACTTCTTACATGGCAGTTGCAAGAGAAAATGAAGAAGAAGCAAAAGTGGAAACCCCTGATAAACCCATTATATCTTGTGAGACTTATTCACTATAACAAGAATAGCATAAGAAAGTTCAGCCCCCATAATTCAATTACCTTCCCCTAGGTCCCTCCTACAACAAGTGGGAATTCTGAGAGATACAATTCAAGTTGAGATTTTGGTGGGGACATAGCCAAACCATATCAATAATCTCAATAGATGCAGGAAAAGCATTTGACAAAATCCGACATCCCTTTACGATTAAGACTCTCAGCAAAATCAGCATACAAAAGATATACCTCAATGCAATGAAAGCCATCTATGACAAACCCACAGCCAACATAATACTAAATGGGGAAAAGTTGAAAGCATTCTCTCTGAGAAGTAGAACAAGACAAGGATACCTAGTCTCACCACTCCTCTTCAACATAGTGCTGGAAGTCCTGGCCAAAACAATCAGACAAGAAAAAGAAATAAATGGCATCCAAATCAGTAAATAGAAAGTCAAACTATCACTTTTGGCTGATGATATGATTATTTACCCTGAAAACCCTAAAGACTCCTCCAGAAAGCTCCTGAAACTGATAAAAGAATTCAGCAAAGTTTCCAGATACAAGATTAATGTACACAAATCAGTCACACTTCTATACACCAACAATGACCAAGAAAAGAATCAAATCAAGAACTCAATCCCTTTCACGATAGCTGCAAAAAATACAATAAAATACTTAGAGATAAACCTAACCAAGGAGTCAAAAGACTTCTACAAGGAAAACTACAAAACACTGCTGAAAGAAATTATAGATGACACAAACAAATGGAAACACATTCCATGCTCATGGATGGGTAGAATCAATACTGTGAAAATGTCAATACTGCCAAAAGCAATCTACAAATTCAGTGCAATCTTCATCAAAATACCACCATCACTCTTCACAGAATTAAACAAAATTCCAAAATTCATATGGAACCAAAAAAGAGCCCACATAAGCAAAGCAAGACTGAGCCATCTGGTCTTCAGCAAAGTAAACATAACATAAAGTGGGGAAAGGACACTCTTTTCAACAAACGGTTCTGGGGTAATTGGCTAGCCAAATGTAGGAGAATGAAACCGGATCCTCATCTCTCACCTTACATAAAAATCAACTCAAAGGCCAGGTGCAGTGCCTTACACCTGTAATCTCAGCACTTTGAGAGGCTAAGCTGGGCAGATCATGAGGTCAAGAAATGAAGACCACCCTGGTCAACATGGTGAAACTCCATCTCTACTTAAAAAAATAAAAATACAAAAATTAGCTGGGCATGGTAACACATACCTATAGTCTCAGCTACTCAGGAGGCTGAGGCAGGAGAATCACTTGAACCCCAGAGGCGGAGGTTGCAGTGAGCCAAGACTGTGCACTGTAGCCTGGAAACAGAGTGAGACTCCCATCTCAAAAAAGAAAAAAACATCAACTCAAGGTGGATGAAGGACTTAAATCTAAGACCTGAAACTATAAAAATTCTAGAAGATAACACTGGAAAAACCTTTCTAGACTTTGGCTTAGGCAAGCATTTCATGACTAAGAACCCAAAAGCAAATGCAATAAAAACAAAGGTAAATAGTTGGAACTTAATTAAACTAAAGAGCTTTTGTATGTCAAAAGGAACAGTCAGCAGAGTAAACAAACAACCAACAAAATGGGAGAAAATCTTCACAATCGATACATCTGACAAAGGACTAATATCCAGAATCTATAATGAACACAAACCAGTAAGAAAAAAACAAACAATCCCATCAAAAAGTTAGCTAAAGACATGAACAGAAAATTCTCAAAATAAGATACACAAATGGACAACAAACATATAAAAATGCTCAATATCACTAATGATCAGGGAAATACAAACCAAAACCACAATGCAATACCACCTTACTTTTGCAAGAATGGCCATAATAAAAAAATAAAGAAAACAGTGGATGTTGGCATGGATGCAGTGATTAGGAAGCACTTCTACACTGCTGGTGGAAATGCAAACTAGTACAGCCACTGTGGAAAACAGTGTGGAGATTCCTTAAAGAACTGAAAGTAGAACTACCATTTGATCCAGCAATCCCATTAGTGGCTATCTACCCAAAGGAAAAGAAGTCATTATACAAAAAAGATACCTGCACACATGTATTTATAGCAGCACACTTCACAATTGCAAAATTGTGGAGCCAACCCAAATATGCATCAATCAATGAGTGGATAAAGAAATTGTGGTGTGTATATACGATGGAACACTACTCAGCCATAAAAAGGAATGAATTAACAGCATTTGCAGTGACCTGCATGAGACTGAAGACTAAGTGAAGTAATTCAGGAATGGAAAACCAAACATCGTATGTTCTTACTGACATGTTGGAGCTAAACTATGAGGACGCAAAGGCATAAGAACAATACAATGACCTGTGGGGTCTTGACAGGAAGAGTAGGGGGCAGGTGATGGATAAAAGATTACAAATATGGTGCAGTGTATACTGCTCAGGTGATGATTGCACCAAAATTTCACGAATCACCACTAAAGAACTTATCATGTAACCAAATACCACCTGTATCCCAATAACTTATGGAAATATAAAATTAAATTAAATTAAAATTAAAATAGTCTTTAAAAAAAAAAAGGAACTTCTTCTGCCTGGATCAAATCTTTTGTAAACCTTACCTAGAAGTTTCAGTTACATGAACCAATATATTCCTTTTATTATTTAATCCAGTTATTTATTCATATTATTTATCATTTATTATATTTTATATTACATATTATACATATTATTGAAGACTTTTCTGTCACTAGTAGAGAAGCAATGATTTGGATCTTTAATCTCACTGGTGTCTTAAACACATTAGCTTAGTTGTAACCTATATTGGCAAAGATGTCCTTAGCCTTCCATTCAGCTTCACTAAAATTTAGACAGGCTTCTTCTTCTGACCTCCCTTTTTTTGGAAAACTTTCAGTTATAAATTTTTTCTCTTCTCCTTTGAGAAGTAAGTATTTTAGAAAGTCACTTTTACAATAGAGGAATGTCTTTCTGAAGGAACTGGAGCCATCCTATAAGATGTAACCTTTAAAGGTGATAGAGCCCCTATCTCCTAGGCTGCTTAAAGGCTAGGAGCCCAACTTCAGTAATGGATAATTAGCAAGCACAGTTGGCCTCATCACATGAGCCAATCTCCCCACCAATGCCCTTCAGTACCCTCCACCAGCTCACCCCAGTGCTTAAAGAACCCTCTCTCTTTTGTTCCAGAGGAGTTGAGTTCAGTCTTCTTTATTGCTAGGGCCTTGAATAAAGTCTTCTCTGCTGTTTAATGCCATAAAGTGCAATTTTTCTTTGATAGTCTCAGGATCTCCTCCTCTCTACATTCTGCTTTAGAAAACCGGGCACTACAGAAAATATTCAAGTCTTTCATAATGAAAGGTGTTTAGTTAGTATACCTTTAGTCCTGTACTTCCCTGAGAAGCACACAATCTTGGCTTCTTTCGATGAGGTGAGTGGTTTCAGTCTTTCACTCAGAGAAGGGGCCAGTGTTCCCAGAATAAAAAATGCCAGCAGTACTTTCCCACTGCACCTTGAGTTTTTACCAGTTCATTCTATGCTCTAAATTTCCTTCTCCTGGCTTTGTCCCATGCCTTTTCCTCTTAGCCCCAAAGCATTTTCTGTCTCCCAGAGCCAGGTTTTCCATCCAAGTCAGACCACGTAAAGGTCTTTTCCTTGTTTATAGAAAGATAATCAGCTACATTCTCTTACACTAAGGGGGCAGACTGCTTCAAACAGGAAATGTTTTTTGAAATGGCTTGTTACAGCAGCCCAATTTAATTGTTAGGAAAGCATGCCAGGAAGCCAAACACTTTGGTCTATTTCATTCTGAAGTATTTCTCTTGAGTGGACACAAGACCCTAGGTAAAATTCTCAGCTGAAACCCCTTTTTTAATTCTGCCTTATTTTCTTTTACAATACTAACATTTAACCAAATAAAAATTAGAAAACAGTCTTTCTAAGTTTTGCCCACAGTGACACTGGCAATCCTATCATTGAGGAAGAATCTTGAAAAGAATATAATTAACCTATAACTTTCTTCTTTCCCCAGACCACATCCTTCCACCTGGTTATCTGAGTGTTTCTGTTTTGACTTCCTATAATTATTCCAAGCTCCCATGCAGAGTTTCTGAACTTCCTTAAAGAAATAATCAGAAAATATAATATAAGACGGATTCTCCTCCTCAGATCTAAGAAAACCCAAGTTGAGATTGTGGATCAAATCAGATGCTTTCTCTGCTTCTCTCTCTGGGGGAATACTGCAGCAGATCAGCAACAGTGGCTTCCAGTGTCTCTCTTCTCTTTGTCTGCATACTGGAAGAGCTCAGCTCCCAACTAGCAGGAATGAGTGAGCCGCTGATGGGCTTTGTGAATGATGACTACATGATCAGATTGTTGTTCATAACAGATTGATCTGTACTGTGGAAAAGGGCTAGGAACAGACAGTAATAGACTAGAAAAATCAGTTAGTAGGGTTATGTTCCTCTCAAACACGGACTCAAGGTTGCAGTAATGCCAATGGTGGTACATGAGTAGATTTTAAAAATCTTCAGTCAGAAAAACTACAAAAATTTGATGAGTAATTGGATGTAAATGAGAGGGTGTTAGGGATTTGGGGAATTTTAAAATGGCACCCAGGTTTCTTGTTGGAGCAACAAAGTAGAAAGTAACAACTGACATTCACTGATACGTTTGATTTGTCTAGCACTGTTTTCACTAATGCAACAAAATCTTGGGGTGGTATGACTGAGAGAATTTAAAAGTGTCCATTGTTTCCAATGTGAATGAACTAAACCCATGTAAAGGCTGGTAAAAATACAGCTGGTAGAGAAGAATGGGTCAAGCAAGATAACGGAGAGGAGATAAGCAATGCAGGCCCATGGCAGTCTGCTGGTTTCTGGGCACAAGTAGAGGAATATCCTACACAGGAAACAGAATACCTCATACCTTATTTAAAAGGGGAAGGAAGATTGAAGGGGGCAGTTGTAGACAGATTTCCATATTTGGTGGTGAATATTTTGGTGTAATGATTTCTATCTTTCTAATAAGAGGTTTCCCGAGCAAGAATCTTGAAAATGGGCTATCAGTCCTGTCTCATGCCACATGCCCCCTTGATTTTCCACATCAATGATTCTCGAACTTTTTTGATATTGATGATCCCAAACAGCTTTTATTTATTTATGTGGGTATCTATCTGTATGTACCACAAAAGAGATTAAACCTGAAACATTGAAAAAAAAATGACTTATTTATTTGAAATAACAATAGTAAACCTGCTATGTGTTAACATAAGAACATATTTTATGAAAAAATATATACTTTCCATACAAAAAAAAATTACTGACAAGAGTGCACTGTTTTACTTTTTTTTTTGTACAGCTTTTTAAATACTGGGCTTAATATAAGACAGCTGGATTCTCATATCTGCTTCTGCATTTAGTTTGTTGCAATCCTCTGATTTGGTTGAAATATATGAAGAAAACCCAGCCTTACACAGATAGTACAATTGGGAAAATAAATATTTTACTAGCCTTGCCAGATAACTGTAGATATTACTATCTGACATAACTACAACTGGACAAGTGGTAGATTCTGAAAGATTAATTTCAATGAGGAATCTGAAATCATGTCAACATACTTTCCATATTCTTTTAAAATCCATTGATCTATCTTGCATCTAGTCCTGTTAAATTATGTAAAAATAAGAATAAATTTTACTAAATGCTTATACTTTGATCAACACTGTCCAATTAGATTATGAAATTGAAGATACTGGCAAAGATGAAAACAAGATATCAATCTACAATAAAACAGAAATTAGAGATAGCAAAACAAAGTATGTACATTAGTGAAGAGGGGAAAATTGATAAAACAACATAATATAAAAATAAAATTAATGCAGGAAAGAAAAGCTGAAATTAAATTTTTCTTTTATAAGCAAGCTTCCCGAAGTCCTTCCCTCTCCCATGAAATTGTATCCTGCTTTGCAAGTTTTATGTTTATAAATTGTTGTATTTTTGTTCTCTATAGATGATAACTCTAAGTTTCTGTAACACAGCGAAGATCATAAGAAATGCCCAAGAAGGCAGGACTCCAGCTTTCTGGGCACTGTAGCAGAGGCAACAGATAAGGCCTGTGCTAAAATCCTTGAGCTCTACAGACAGCGAACATCTGGGTTGTATAGCAACATTCATATGCAAGCCTAAGTTAGGTGCCTATCACTGCTTAATAAATTGCCTTTGTTCTACACCTGCAAACTTGTTTTAGCACCATTGTGTACTTCATGTATAAAAAGTCAAGCCCTGTCTTTGTTAGGGGCTCAGCCATTTTGGATCAAAATCCAAGCTGGGCTGGTGTACACCTAAAATAAACTCCTTCTGCAACCTCGACAATCTCTTCAGTCTCTAAAATTCTACAACATTAGAATGAGAATGTGCAGAAGATCCTGGATACATTACAAGAGGTGGGAAGCAGTCTGAGATAGTGTCAGGGTTACAGGTACCTCTACAAGAGGTATGCTGAAGTCCTAAACCTGGCACCTGTGAATGGGACCTTATTTGGAGATAGATTCTACAAAAATGGAATTTAATTCAGATGAAGTCATACTAGAATAAAATAGGCCCCTAATCCAGTAAGACTGGTGTCCTTATAAGAGGAAAATGCCATATGGAGAGTGACACACAGGGAGAACACCATGTGAGGAGGAGAGACTGGAGTTATGCAGCTGCAAGCCAAAAAATGCTAAGGATTCACGGCCACTACCAAAAGGTAAGGAAGAATTTTACCCATAGTCTTAGAGGTAACAGGACCCAGTTAACACTCTTAATTTCTGACTTTTGGTCTCCAGAATAGTAACAGACAAACTTCTTTTGTTTTAAGCCACCCAGCTCATGGTATTTTGTTAGGCATCCCAAGGAAACAAATACAGATGGAGCAGTAGAATGTATTATGTTTCTAAATAACTCAGTCACCTCCTTTTCATATAATGAATCCTACCTCACCTCCTATTGCCATTTGGCTTTTAGTACCTATGGGAATGAATACATCTCATTGCTCCACTGGAGTTGAGCCTGACCACATGATTTGCTCTGGCTAATAGAATGGGAATGGAAGTGATGTACATCATATAGTAGTAAAAGTTTTAAGAACCACTGGGTATTTCTGGTAGGTCTCTTTTCTTCTGCCAGGAGAACGGAAGCTTCCAGGGAGGGATCAGTCCTTTAGCCAACGTATAGTAGACATACAACCAGCTCACATGCCACATTAGCATTATTGAAATCATTATTGAGAAATTTGTAGTGGTTTCTTACTGCAACAAAACCTAGCAAAGCTAAGGTCTCAAGTCAATTCAGACAAAAGGATTTCCTCTCCATCAAGGCTAGCGCTTTTGTTAGCAGATTGACATCGTAATCATTAAAATAATTCTGTCTATGAAGGGTGCTCTAAACATTGGCATTTAAAGTCTCTTTTCAAGATGCCCTGGTACTCAATTCCATATTGCAAATAACCTGTATTTTTACTGTATAAAATTTCAATAATACTAACCTAGCTTACAGTTCTATTAAATCTATTTAATTCCTATGTTACTGATACAATGTTCTGATTCTGTTTCTTACACAAATAGAGCCAAGATAGTGTTACTTCTCTTAGCTGTTGGTTAGAGATGGTGTGCACAGAGGGAACAGCTGAAAGTTATGAGAAGACCTCAGGATAGTTATGTGATTTCACAGGCATATGACAGTGGCCATATTTTCTAACCTTTTTTTTTTTCTTTTTTTGAGATGGAGTCTTACTCTGTCACCCAGGCTGGAGTGCAGTGGTACAATCTTGGCTCACTCAATCTCCGCCTCCAGGGTTTCAGCAATTCTTTTGCCTCAGCCTCCTGAGTAGCTGGGACTACCCACATTTTTGGGGCTATTTTTGATATTTTTAGTAGAGATGGGATTTCACCATATTAGCCAGGCTGGTCTCAAACTCCTGACCTTGTGATCTGCCTGCTTCGGCCTCCCAAAGTACTGGGATTATAAGCGTGACCATGTGCCCAACCTTGCTAACTTCTTAGAACCTAAGTTCTCAAATTTGTAACAGAAAACTAATATTGCTTAATATTTGAGGAGAGGCACTAGGACCATGGAACATATAGATTTTTAATATTATATTTTAAGCCCTATCCTAACGAACTAAGCCAGTAAGTAGTTTGGAAATAAACTTTAAGTACTCATGAGAAGATAGGTCATAGGATAATGTTTATACTTCTATTCACTCAACAAATATTTATTAAAAATGTTATGGGCCAGCCATTCTTCTAGGTCCTGAAGATACAGCTATAAACAAAACATAATCCCCCTCTTGGGGAACTCATGTTCTTGAATGGTAAGTTATTTGTATGTGTATTCTGTCATGAGTTCTTGAGTGTAGATTGTAATTGTTAATTGGCACTGCTACTTTTTAAAAGTATGTGCAGACTATCCTTTCAAATGTAATTCTAAGGCTCCCATATTGCCTAAGTTTTCAGTAGTATAATAACTGTAATTGGTATCAATACTAATTCAGAATTACATTAGCAGCACTGATTTTACAGTCCCCAGATGGATATAACAACAAAGGAAAAGTGTTTACTAAACTTTAGTTAGTCTGAAGACATAGATGATACGTTACCATTTATATAATGACTGACTTTACTTACAGACAATTTGAAAGAAATGTCACTCCCTTTATTCAAATGCTACAATAGTGCAATTAAAACAAGACATTTATCTTTGAATGTGTCTTCCCTATCACTACTAATTCACTGGGTCATTAGCTCCAACACTGTGAATAGGTTCTCACTACCCCATTCAATTTAATTAGTGTACCAGATAATATAGAAGAGCACACTTGCACTGCAGCTAATAGTAGATAATGACTCTTAGAATGAGAGCAATTGCCTCACTCTGTGATGGCTATGCAGAAAAAAAATACACACACACACACACACACACACACACACACACACTTAACTTCATACAAAGATATGGAGATGTAGTTCTCTAATTAAAAGCAAAGATCATGTCTCCTTAGAAATTAAAGATAATCTCAAATTGGGATAAGTCATTGACGCACACATAAAGCAAATATGTCAAAAGGAGCATTATTTATTTTTTGTTGTGTTTTTGTTTTTTGTTGGTAAGCAGACATAGCACGGCATTTGCTGGCCTGGTGATCATTTCATATTTTTTGACAAAAGTGAAAATCAAAGTACTTAAGGAATACATTATAACATTGTTTTGTAATGTAGGCTGATACTCTGCAAATTTACTCTCAGATATGAAACTGAATCAATAGTGAAATAATATCCTTAACAAAAAAAAAGAAAGATGTGTTTCTCACAGTGACGGTGTTGGGTCCACACATTAAGGATTTAAGCTAACTCTTCCGTTGAATTCACTAACCCCTTAAATCAATCTGTAATCTGCATTGACAAGCAGTTATAAAAAAATTGCCAGTATTTACTGAAAACAGAGAACTTTCACATTCAGTAAACCTCAACTAAATACCAGCCATGTCCAGGGCCACACCAACCCCAACCCACCTGGTCCATGCTCTACTCTAGTACCAGCAAATGTGTCAGACATAATGCTTAATCCTAGCACTAAGATTCCATCAAGACCTCAAATTAGTGAGAGACAGATAAGGGATATTGTGAAAAAGTGGGAAATTGTTTGTTTATCCAAAAATTAGGCCTTGAAATCAACACAGGGTCTCATATTTGAACATTGCTTTTAGCACTATGTTAATACTAAATCGTCAAATTAGAAATATGTCAAATCTTCTTAAAATGTCAGAAAGGATTCTAGGCTAGAAATGCATGACTGATTTAAGGTATTGTGAGAGAATCAAAATCATAAATTAATGCCTCGGATCAGATTAGCATTAAATTAATGGTGCTATTAAATTAATGGCAAGCGTTTCAGGAAGAGGTTGATTTTGAAAGTGCCACAATCCACCATTGCCATTCTACAGCAGACTTTTAGGCAGCTTCATTTTATTTGAATTAAGGTATTAACATAACTTAAGCCAGGAGGCCTAGGACAGAGGAAAGAAAAAGGATAAGAGAAGGTGAAGGATCAGAAATAAATGGTTAATTCCACACACACCTTAAGAGATTAGGAGGTCCCAGAGTTTGGGATTCCATCTGTAAGTTCACAATGCAACATAGATGTTTATTTGAGGGAAGAGAGAGAGGGAGCAAAGATAACTATTGGGTATTGGATTTAATACCTGAATGATGCAACAATCTGTACAACAAATCCCCATGACATATATTTACCTACGTGTAATAATAATAATAATTAACCTAAAATAAAAGTTAAAAAATAAAAAGAACTCAAAAGAAATAGATTGGTGCTGGCTAGAACTGATTTATTTTAACTTCTATTTTAAGATCAGTACATATGCAGGCTGGTTACATAGGTAAACTTGTGTCACAGGGATTTGCTGTACCAATTATTTGATCACCCAGGTATTAAGCCTAGTATCCATTAGTTACTTTTCCTGATTCTTCCCCTCCTCCTACCCTCCATTCTCCACCCTCTGACAGGTCCCAGTGTGTGTTGTTCCCTTCTATGTGTCCATGTGTTCTCATCATTTAGCTCCCACTTGTAAGTGAGAACATGCGGTATTTGGTTTTCTGAAGAACCAATTTTTATTTCCACCAAAAGGTTCAGTAGAGAGAGAACTTTCACATTCAATAAATCTCTACTAAGAACCAGCCTACTGAATCAGAAGTGGAGACAATTTCCATTTGGCCACTTACCTGAGGAGTCACGTGCAGAAAGCTGATCAGACTGAGAGGGGCCACACTTCCAGTTTATTCCAATGCTGTTTAGGCCACTGCATAGCTTGGAACTCTGGCCCGTTGTCTAACTAATCTGCCCATGGTCCAGCTCTACCTACAGGATGAGAAAATGAATTTACCAGGCAGTCATAAATATCTGATTTGTATGATAGCTACCTTTCCTATTTTAAATTAATAACTTGATATTCTGGCTTTTAGATCAGTCATGTTTCTCAGCATGAAGTTGCAATATCCCCACATCTATCCTCTGTGGTAAGACAAAGTTCCAGATCCTGCAAAGCCAGTAGTATAAAATCCAGCTTGGGATAAATTTACCAATAAAATGCAACCTGGTGAGGACCTGCTTTGAATATCATGACCCCTAACACTCTGGCCATAGCTAATAGGACCAAGGATTGGCACTCCAATATTACTGAGCTACAAAGGGCCTAAGCACAAGAAGTGGGTAATAAAATAAAGAGCCAGTTAGATTTTTCTTCGAGAATTTCAACACAACTTCAAAAACAGTCAATGGCTACTGTTGTATTTTAGCGAGATAAGAAGACCAGCACCAAGACAAAAGTATGACGAATTGCAGGGTCTTTATTGCCGGCGACCACGGAGGACTCATGTCTCTCCAACCCGTGGCCCCGAGTTGAGGGAGAACTGGGCTTTTATGCTAAACAACACTTTTGGGGGGGGACTGGGGATCTTTGCAAGCAGGCAGTTTGTACAGAAGCCAAGGTCAGCAGTTAGAGACAGTGA